>JAQNBH010000017.1:14010577-14190658 GCA_028752905.1 Cladorhizidae sp. MBARI D1340-BT2
TGCTGGTGTTAGCCATTGCATGCAAACCGCTAACACTCATCAAAGAAAGTTTGAGTGTGTGCATCAGACACACTTCTGACTGTGTGCATCACACACACTTCTGACTGTGTGCACCACACACACTTCTGACTGTGTGCATCACACACACTTCTGACTGTGTGCATCACACACACTTCTGACTGTGTGCATCACACACACTTCTGACTGTGTGCATCACACACTTCTGACTGTGTGCATCACACACACTTCTGACTGTGTGCATCACACACACTTCAGTGTTTCCTTTTTTGGTCTTCTTTTTGTTTGTTTATCTTGGCGCTTGTTTTGTCACATGACTTGCTGTTCTGCCGCTCGGAAATGCTCGAGTTCTTGTTCTGACCAGGCAGACGTATTTCCTCTTTTACATGTCAAGCAGACATCGATAAGGTCCTCTCCGTCCAATCATACTGCAGACAATCCCGGGAGTTACTAGGGAGTGCGAAGTTCCATGTTCTTATCCAAGGACTAGGGCTAAGACTAGACCTGTGATTAGGACAGGGATTCTCATCCTCCTACTAGGGCTAGGGCTATGTGATTAGGACAGAGATATTTGTCCTCCTACTAGGTCTAGGGCTAAGACTAGACCTGTGATTAGGACAGGGATTCTTGTCCTCCTGCTAGGGCTAGGGCTAAGACTAGACTTGTGATTAGGACAGGGATATTTGTCCTCCTACTAGGGCTAGGGCTAAGACTAGACCTGTGATTAGGAAGAGATATTTGTCCTCCTACTAGGGCTAGGGCTAAGACTAGACCTGTGAGGACAGAAATATTTGTCCTCCTACTAGGGCTAGGGCTAAGACTAGACCTGTGATTAGGACAGGGATATTTGTCCTCCTACTAGGGCTAGGGCTAAGACTAGACCTGTGATTAGGACAGTGATATTTGTCCTCCTACTAGGGCTAGGGCTAAGACTAGACCTGTGATTAGGACAGGGATATTTGTCCTCCTACTAGGGCTAGGGCTAAGACTAGACCTGTGATTAGGACAGAGATATTTGTCCTCCTACTAGGGCTAGGGCTAAGACTAGACCTGTGATTAGGACAGAGATATTTGTCCTCCTACTAGGGCTAGGGCTAAGACTAGACCTGTGATTAGGACAGGGATATTTGTCCTCCTACTAGGGCTAGGGCTAGGGCTAAGACTAGGCCTGTGATTAGGACAGAGGTATTTGTCCTCCTACTAGGGCTAGGGCTAAGACTAGACCCGTGATTAAGAGATATTTGTCCTACTAGGGCTAGGGCTAAGACTAGACCTGTGATTAGGACAGGGATATTTGTCCTCCTACTAGGGCTAGGGCTAAGACTAGACCTGTGATTAGGACAGGGATATTTGTCCTCCTACTAGGGCTAGGGCTATAAGACTAGAACTTCAGCTAGTGTTCGGGTTAGGTGGACAGCAACTTTGGACTTACATGAACATCTTGTTGATCCCGAGACTGTCCACAACATCACGGACCACCATGGTGTGTACATGTGTGTGTATGTATGTATGTATGCATGTGTATATGCATGCGTGCATTTATGTATGTGTATATGTATGTACATGTATGTTGTGAGTGTGTGTGTGTTTGTATGCATGGTGTATGCATATGTGCATGTATATTTGTGTGTGTATGTTTGCATGTATGTGTATGTATATGTACACATGCATGTGTGTATGTATGTGTGCATGTGTGTGTGTGTGTATTGTGATGTGTGTATGTATATGTATACATGCATGTATGTGTGAGTGTATGTGTGTGTGTTTGTATGTATATGTATACATGCATGTGTTTGTATGTATATGTATTTGTGTGTGTATGTTTGCATGTATGTGTATGTATATGTACACATGCATGTGTGTATGTATGTGTGCATGTGTGTGTGTGTATGTATGTGTGCATGTGTGTGTATGTATATGTATACATGCATGTATGTGTGAGTGTATGTGTGTGTGTTTGTATGTATATGTATACATGCATGTGTTTGTATGTATATGTATACATGCATGTGTCTATGCATGCTTGTGTGTGTATATGCATGCATTCATATATGTATGTGTGTGTGTTTGTATGTATATCTGTATGTATATGTGTATGCACTATGTGTTTGTGTGTGTGTGTGTGTGTGTGAGTGTTGAGGTGTGGAGTTTGGCACCGGCAACTACCATGATGCTATTTGCATTGTAAAACACAGCCATCATTGCATGCACTGCTCTTTCAGAGAGCTTGTTGTCATGGTAACCTTGTAACCAGTGGGTTGAGAAGAGTAGCTCCAACCAATAGCATGATGTTATCATGAGCTTGCTAATTGCCAAGTGTCTGTTATTAAGTGAGTGTGTCTGCCACTGCAGGGAGTTCTCACCTGATGACTTTTACACTGTGGAATGTGCAGTTCACATACAGTATTAGCTGAGTCAGCTGTCCTGAAAACCCTAGGAGCACCAAACTAACCTCCATTTTGGAGTTAGTGCACAGACCATCGAACACTTGCATCTAAAAGCAACGCCCACAAAACTGCTCATTCAGAAGGCAGGCGGTCCAGGGGGAACTGGGGACAATCCTCGGTTATCTGTGGACACCCAAAGTTCAAAGGTTCCCATACAATCCTATCCCTAGTCCTATATTTGTAGTCCTAGCCCTAGGCCCTATATCCCTAACCCTATATCTCTAGCCCTATAACAGTAATCCTAGCCCCATATCCCTAGTCCTAGCCCTAGGCCCTATATCCCTAACCCTATATCTCTAGCCCTATAACAGTAATCCTAGCCCCATATCCCTAGTCCTAGCCTTCCTAGCCCTAGGCCCTATATCCCTAACCCTATATCTCTATCCCTATAACACTATCCCTAGCCCCATATCTATAGTCCTAGCCCTAGTCTTATAGCCCTGACCTTATAGCCCTAGCCTTACAGCCCTAGCCTATAGCCCTAGCCTTATAGCCCTAGCCTTATAGCCCTAGCCTTATAGCCCTAGCCTTATAGCCCTGACCTTATAGCCCTAGCCTTATAGCCCTAGCCTTATAGTCCTAGCCTCATAGCCCCTAGCCTTATAGCCCTAGCCTTATAGCCCTAGCCTTATAGCCCTAGCCTTATAGCCCTAGCCTTATAGCCCTAGCCGTATAGCCCTAGCCTTATAGCCCTAGCCTTATAGCCCTAGCCTTATAGCCCTAGCCTTATAGCCCTAGCCTTATAGCCATATAGCCCTAGCCTTATAGCCCTAGCCTTATAGCCCTAGCCTTATAGCCCTAGCCGTATAGCCCTAGCCTTATAGTCCTAGCCTCATAGCCCCTAGCCTTATAGCCCTAGCCTTATAGCCATAGCCCTAGCCGTGGGCCTTTGTCTGATGAAATAGCTGCTATAAAACCAAACTCGCGATTGACAAATAAATAGGCAGATTTGCAAGATATTGTTCTCAAAGGAAAGAGAATGGCTAATGTAAACCAGTAGGGGGAGAGAGCTGCTGGTGTGCCAGTCTGTGACTGTGCAGTGTGGTTTGGCAAAGTGCTTCAGCTCAGCCCACACAATGAAGTGGTAGTTATTACTCACAATCCCAAGCTGAGTCATAGTGCCTTGGGTGACTGAGACACTACAATATGTCTGAGGTTTGCTGGCCTGCAAACCTGTGGGGAGTGATAAGTGGTGAGGGAGGGAAAGAGTATGTCCAGTACTGCATGGATTACTGGATTGCCCATGGATGTCCAAAGTTTCAAAGCTGAACATTGCCCAGGCTGGGGGTCACATGTTAGGCTGAAACTAGTGGTCAGGGAGTGCATTCTTTGGTGGCTCTAGTTGTAGGACTGGAGCTAGGACCCCCCCCCCCCCCCCCCCCCCCCTCACCCCGGACATCCACATGGCCACTTTTTTTATACTCTGGACAGCTGTGGATGGTCTCGGATAATCTGTGGCCAGTTACTGGAAATCCCTCTGGTCTGATGTCACTTGCTTCAGTGCCGACTCTTCATGAAGCCATGCGGGATAAACAACAGATCATGCTCTCCATTGGTGATTTAATCAGGATTGGCCTTCCTGCTTATCAAATAGGAACAACAACACAAGCATAATTTTTTTATTTTTTTATTATTATTTAATTAATCTAAGCACACTGTGTATCCATCATCCTAAGACATGTTGTCCCAAGTGTGCATAGTGTAGAAATGTTATCTCTACATGTGTGTGTGTATACATGTATATTTTCCATTCACCTCCACTTTCGTGATGAAAATATTTCTCATGTTAATTTTCCACGAAATGTTCCCACTTTGGTTTTCAATAACAGACAAGTAAGTATTCCCATTGTGAATCTCTCCTCTCAGTTTGACAGATGCCTTGTGATAATGATCTTCATTGTTTAATTTTCAGTTGAGAATATTCCCTTCTCGCTGCCATCCATCCTGGCTCGCTTCTCCCCCCGCGGGGACTGCCAATGCTATTGACATCACCGCTGTCATATTTGCAAAACATATGCGCTGATATCCTGTTTGAAGCAACAAGAACCAGTTGCATATGCTTGCACAAAGTGTAGCTAAATCGTTGCTTTTATTTTCAAACTGTTCACAGTGAGAGCTAGGGATAAGCTTTTTTTATTATTTTATGATTAACTCCACGAAACTGGAGTGTGAGGCTTCTGTTTGTTGACCGTGTGTGTGGATGTAGTGGCTGATGTGAGTAAGCCACATGTGTTTGTGAAATTTATATCCTCTCCTTTCTCTCTTTCCTCCAGATTTTAACTCTCCCCTATCTTACTCTGGTTTCTGTTTTATTCTCTTCCTCCTTCCTCGTCTCTCTCGCTCTTTATCTCCCTGTGTCCTTCTCAATCTTTCTTTTCCTTGGCTTTGTTCTTCCTCCCTCTCTTCCTCTTTCCCACTCACCCCCCTTTATTCTCTTTCTCTTCCTCTCTCCCTCCTCTCCTTCCCTTCTCTTCATTCTCCCCTCTGTGTGTGTGTGTGTGTGTGTGTGTCTGCTGATGTCAACCTTCCACAGCTGCTGCGACTCATAGCCAACCTGTCAGTACATCCGGAGGTGGGACCAAGCATAGCCATGGATCAGGACATTGTTTCATCTCTCCTCACCATATTAGGTAAATTTTATTCTATTGCATATATATATATAAGGAGGGAACACAACTGAAGCATATATAATATATTATGTATGCATCTTATTACACAAGTCAAGAGTGGAATACAGTGAGCTGTTTCATGAGCAGGTGCCAATAATTACACGAGCCAAAGGAGAGTGAAAATAGAGTTAATGACTCATCCTATTCCAGGACAAGTGTGATGAACTGTTTATTTTATGCTACCTGTAATACTATACTTTGTATATCTGTCGGTCGGTCAGGATTGACACCATCTGCACCAGACGTTTAAGTCACCTCGAGTCATCTTGACAGTATTTATTCAATAGCTTTATTGCTTCCAATAAAATTGCTCGACTGCTTCGTCATCCAAAAGAAGTGCTTCTGCTGTCTTGAAAATGTTGCCATAACTCTTGGAAAATGGTCGCTAATGACTACGCACATGCCCTGTACAGGTAGTTAATGACTACGTGCATGCCCAGTAGAGCGTTAAATAATGAGAGTGGAATATGGCAGAATATCTAACACCTCACCTTAGCAAAAATACCACAATGAGTAGGAATAATATATATATATATATATTATGTGATAAGTGGAGAAGGTGTAATGATGTTTATACATGGTAGATACATTTTCATCCCTACCACATACTTGTTGCTTACATGGACTACGGGTACAGCACAGTGTGCCTAATGTTAGCATTTGTTTGAGCACATGTACATGATGTATGGAAGTCTGTAAAGTGTCTCTGGAACTGGACAGAAGCTCCAGTGGGTAATTACGATGACCTCTTTAATGGATGTGAACTCTGACCCCACTTACGTAGGCAGCCACCAATATGTATACTGCTCTTGAGCAGTAATCTGTTGTTTTTGGCATTGATGCTCAAAAACAAACTCTGTTTGTAGTATTCCCACTGTATAATAACTGGCCAACTAAACATGAGGGCCAAGTGAATCCTGCGATGCCAAGGCATTGAGTGGACGTACATTACATACATGCATTAGGGACATGCACGGTGCTGTCTCTTCTCCCCACCTCGGACTCTTCTCCGACACCCTCTTCAAAGTTGTAGCTTTGTTTCTCTCGACTCTGTTCCCTCACAACGATATCTGATGTATGAAACTGTGGACTCCTAGAAAAAGATCTCTCAAAGCCCTGAAAGAACTCCAAGTCGGTAGCTTTTCAGAGCGCACCTGTGCAGTGAGACTTGGCGCTAGTGCATATTGCTGACGGTGCATGATGCACTGCCCCCTCCGATCCTCCGCCGCGATCTCTCTGCTCTACCTTGTGTACTATGAAGACAAGCGTACACAAGCACAGATTATGTCATGCCAAATGTGCCTCACTCTGTACGTGTTCTCTTCTCCAAAGGATCATCAGTGCTGAGGTGGTCACAGCCCTCGCGCTCGTTCCTCTCCTTTTGGAATGTCAACCTGTAACATCCCCTCACACACACACTCACTCTCTCGTACTCAGACTCCCTCTACACTGCAAGCTCACCCAATCACATGAGGTGACTCCATAGTAGCCTACATACCAGTGGATTCATCCATGCTTGCTCCTAGCTTCATCTTCATCCATGCTTGTCATCTTCATCCATGCTTGCTCCTAGCTTCATCTTCGTCCATGCATGCTCCTAGCTCATCTTCATCCATGCTTGCTCCTAGCTTCATCTTCATCCATGCATGCTCCTAGCTTCATCTTCATCCATGCTTGCTCCTAGCTCATCTTCATCCATGCTTGCTCCTAGCTTCATCTTCATCCATGCTTGCTCCTAGCTCATCTTCATCCATGCTTGCTCCTAGCTTCATCTTCATCCATGCATGCTCCTAGCTCATCTTCATCCATGCTTGCTCCTACATGTAGCTCATCTTCGTCCATGCTTGCTCCTACATGTAGCTTCATCTTCATCCATGCTTGCTCCTAGCTCATCTTCATCCATGCATGCTCCTAGTTTCATTCTCATCCATGCTTGCTCCTAGCTTCATCTTCATCCATGCTTGCTCCTAGCTCATCTTCGTCCATGCATGCTCCTAGTTTCATTCTCATCCATGCTTGCTCCTAGGTTCATCTTCATCCATTCATGCTCCTAGCTTCATCTTCATCCATGCTTGCTCCTAGCTTCATCTTCATCCATGCTTGCTCCTAGCTTCATCTTCATCCATGCATGCTCCTAGCTTCATCTTCATCCATGCTTGCTCCTAGCTTCATCTTCATCCATGCATGCTCCTAGCTTCATCTTCATCCATGCATGCTCCTAGCTCATCTTCATCCATGCTTGCTCCTACATGTAGCTCATCTTCATCCATGCTTGCTCCTACATGTAGCTTCATCTTCATCCATGCTTGCTCCTAGCTCATCTTCATCCATGCTTGCTCATAGCTCATATTCATCCATGCTTGCTCCTACATGTAGCTTCATCTTCATCCATGCTTGCTCCTAGCTTCATCTTCATCCATTCATGCTCCTAGCTCATCTTCATCCATGCTTGCTCCTAGCTCATCTTCATCCATGCTTGCTCCTAGCTCATCTTCATCCATGTTTGCTCCTAGCTTCATCTTCATCCATGCTTGCTCCTAGCTCATCTTCATCCATGTTTGCTCCTAGCTTCATCTTCATCCATGCTTGCTCCTAGTTTAATCTTCATCCATGCTTGCTCCTAGTTTAATCTTCATCCATGCTTGCTCCTAGTTTCATCTTCATCCATGTTTGCTCCTAGCTTCATCTTCATCCATGCATGCTCCTAGCTTCATCTTCATCCATGCTTGCTCCTAATTTCATCTTCATCCATGCTTGCTCCTAGCTTCATCTTCATCCATACATGCTCCTAATTTCATCTTCATCCATGCATGCTCTAGCTTCATCTTCATCTATGCGTACTCTAGCTTCATCCATGGATGCCCTACTGATTATGACTCGGTATGCTTGTATAAAGTGCCTGTTTACAAGCTGACTCTGACTGGCCATTGCTTGAACTTTGCGATGCGATGGAATAGAAAACAAGTATATTCTAGCAACATCATAACACCATTTACATATTGTGGACCAGGCTCAAGTAATTCTCCCTCCCCCCCCCCCCCCCAAGGTTCGCCAATAGTTTGACTTATATGCTGGAAAAAAGCTTCCAGCTTTGTATTTATTATCTAACTGCTGTGGCCTTCAAACAATTCTTGTGTTAAACCCTTTACCAGAGAACTTTCCTTTGAGTGCTCATGAAGAACTGGTTGTAAACAGTTTGGGTGCGCTGAACAATCTCTCCTTCTACGCCGATGCTGGAAGCTACCTGACGCTGAGACAGGAGAGAGTTGCTGCTAGTGAGTTGTTAGTCCTTGTCAGTGTTGCCATAATTTTTTTGGTAATTTCTAAATTACTCGCCTGTGTTATCCAAAAATGTTGGTAACAAAAAATCCAAACAAAATCCAAACAACAATTTCATGAGAAATAACATACTAAAGTGTGTTCATAGCATTTACACATGTCTCTAATAGTTCAGTGTTTGGTTTATATTCATAGCATTTTTTAGGAACATTGAATTGCACTGTTAAAAGTGAATTTAATGAAATTCCTAGTCTGTTTCTGTGCTTCGTTTTGTTGAGATCAATGTGGCTGAATAAACGTTCGGTATCAGCATTGCCATGGGGTATAACTAGAATGGCTTTTGCGAGTTTTGCCAATGTGGAGTAGCGATACTCAGTTTCCAAGCAGTCTTTGATTTGGCTAATTGCATGCCAATATTTATCCACCTCTGTGATGGCCGTGACTTTAGGAGGTAATGGTGACGTGCAGAAATCCATAAATTCCTCTTGAAGGCTGGGTTTGTCACCAACTTGAACTACCTGAGGAACACACTGGCCAGCCATACTGTATTGTTGTAAGCCTGGTTGAAGCCATTTGAGATTGGAGAGTAACTTGTGACTCATAGGTAATCGTTTGAAAGCTCCCTTGGCTGCACCAAGCTTGGATAGTCTCCCTAAATTTTTTCTCACATCTTCAGATGATAATCCATCCTCTTCTTCAAGGTAGGACTGTAGAGGCAGTACACCCACACCATCTTTTTCTGAGTGTTTGTGTAATTTCGTTTCCTGATGTCTCCTGAGATCTCTAGTACCACCTCTTCCAAGGTTTATATCACGAGAGCACTTCATACAGAAGGCAAAAGAAGATCCCTTTCTCGAAGTTGTGGCCCATGGGAAAGTCTTTGCATACTGCCTACGATAGACACACAATCGCTTTTTTGCAGACTTAGAAGACCTGATAGATGTAGAGATTTGACTGTCAATGTCAATTTGTGAAACCTCATTATCAGAGTCAGAATCCATATCTGAAGAATCTTCTTCTGGTAAACTGGGTTCTGAAGATGCCGTAGCTAACTCTCTCTGACACTCACTGTGAAATATTCTAACTCTTGCACAAATCAGGCTTTAAATACCCAACCAGATAGCTCATGCAATGAGCATGCACATAGATCATGCACATAGATCAAAGGGTTCTGGCTCTGCAGGCATATTCCTGCACAGATCTGGGTGAACACAGGACAGTGCAGGAATATTCCTGCACAGACCAGGTGACCACATAATAACACAGGACTGTTCAGATAAAATCCAAACAGAAAATTTAAGGGTCAAAAATCCAAACAGTTTGGATAAAATCCAACACTATGGCAACACTGCCTTGTGTGTGTGTGTGTGTGGTGTGCGTGCCTGTGTGTGCATGCAGGGTTGTGGGCGGGGTGAGTCATGTTGTGCAAATGAAAACGATGAAATAATTGCTGTAAGTTGAGCCATTACTGATGCAATTGGAACACCTCATCTTCTCCACCTCATCCTTAGCAGGTGCTCTATTTTGCTGGGCAAAGGGAGAGAAGTTGTGGCTCTAGCTATGCCTACACGTGTGCCGGCAATGGGTTGTTGTGGGTGGAGATACATAACAATTTACTCTGTTGGGGGGGGGGGGGGGTAGAGTGCTATTAAACAAACGCCTTGTCATGGATAAAATATATATAGTGTGTGTAACTAACGGAGCTGGTCCACACTGTGCTAATAACCAAGTGACCTCTTCCTGACCTCGCTGTTGTGAACCAGCACATGTGTTCCATGTGATTCCTTGTTGATGATCGCAGCGTTGAGTGCTCGATCCCTCCTTAGACTTTCAGCAAAATTGGTTACTTGTAGCTACTGCTTGATCACCATGAGCTTCCTTCATCTCTGCACCAACACAAAGCTGCACTCCACTACCACCAACAAGCTCATCCTTAAAATTATTAAAATTAGACAAACTAAAAATATTGTACGATCGTTTTTGGTCTAGAGTTGGTAGGATTAATTGCAACATTGCAACAACACTTCCTGTGGTATACTAGACACCTGTGCCATACTTTAAACAAGGGGATTATTATTTTTGTGTATGTGTGTGAGGGATGAGTTGTGTGAGGGTTGAGTTGTTAATGTGAGGGATGTGTTGTGTGAGGGATGTGTTGTGTGAGGGGTGAGTTGTTAATGTGAGGGATGTGTTGTATGAGGGATGTGTTGTGTGAGGGTTGAATTGTGGGAGGGGAGAGTTGTGTGAGGGTTGAGTTGTGTGAGAGATCAGTTGTTAATGTGAGGGATGTGTTGTGTGAGAGTTGAGTTGTGTGAGAGATCAGTTGTTAATGTGAGGGACGTGTTGTGTGAGGGTTGAGTTGTGTGAGAGATGAGTTGTTAATGTGAGGGATGTGTTGTGTGAGGGTTGAATTGTGATTGAACCAGTGCCAGAGTGTACCAGCTCTGTTTGCACTGGGCTACACATCAAATGGCCTTCCATCCCAGTGGCTAATTAGGCGCTGATGTGTTCATAGATGCAGACACAATGGCGCTCCCTGGCTGCCAGGTAATGAGGTTACCTGTTAACAATACCACTGCACATATTCCACCATATCCTTATAAATAAGGAGATGATCCTCATGGCCTTTTGGATAGGGAGTACATACAGAATAGCTTTTGCCTGTGTGTGGCCCAAGCTTTAGGCTCTCTCGTCACGCCTGGGAACCACACTGGCCCCGTTGGCTTCACTCTTGCAATATTACCCACGGGTATCATGAATATCATTGCAGTTCTATCCCATAGCATTCATCCAGGCAGCTTTATTTAGCTCAGGCATGTGACCAGCTTGCAGCAGAACAGGTGTTGGTTGGCCTGGTGATGAACCTCACAAGTACCTGGGGCCATAGTAAACAGGTGTGGTGGAAATCACGAACTCATTACAAGCTTGTTGTTCATAGCTTTGATGATGCTTCTATCTGGTTGTCATTTGGCAATCAGAGCCACACACATCAGCGGTCCTATATAGGACACTTGTAAGATTAATTACAGTTATTTGTCAGATATTTGGTGGCAATTACAACCTTTGGATAGATGTACAGAGGAGTTAATTGGCTCTAAATAACCTCCAGCTAAGTATTGCCTGTATTATACATGGTGGTAGGCTGCTTGTTGGAACAACTCACATCCTATTACTTCCCCCCTCCTTCCCCCCCCCCCCCCCATCGCGCCTTTTTTTCTTCCCAGTTCCAGGAACTAATTTGTTTATAGTTTGATGATTTGTTGGATATCTAATCATATGATTAAATTTTCCATTCGTGAACTGCGTATATATATATCTCTCTCTGAAGGTTGAGCACTGTATTCATAATGTTACACCTCAAAAGTGCGTGAGGTTTTTGTCTTGAAGTGTACGCATGTGTCAGTAAATGACACAAGGTTAAGTATACATGTATATATATAAATATATATAGTATATGTACATATATATATATTTATACAAATAACCACAAGAACCCTGACTCATGAGCTTAACATTATGTTTGCTCGTGGCCGATGTGAGCAGGCAACATTAAAGCCACTTGTCTGTATTCCGAAGCCATATCTTGAGAGCTAGCTGCTGATAATCAAGTGACCTTTGTCTGACCTTGAGAGTTAGTTGCCGATAATCAAGTGACCTTTGTCTGACCTTGCCAAATTGTCAATTAGCACATGTGTTTCCATGGGATTCCTTGCTGGCAGTCGCAGGCTCTCCCGCTCGGCTCTTCCATAGACTTGCAGCGTATGTAATTGGTTGTTTGTCACTGTTGCTTGAGCGCTACGATTTCCTTGTCTCTGCACCAATATAGATCCCCTGCTTCACTCTCCCCAGCATGCCCCCCCCCCCCCCATGTCCCACTCCCACCAGCATGCCCCCCCTGCCCCACTCCCACCAGCATGCCCCCCCACCCCCTGCCCCACTCCCACCAGCATGTCCCCCCACCCCTGCCCCACTCTCACCAGCATGCCCCCACCAATACCCATTTGTGAGCAAGTGCACTTCTGTTGTTTACATTGTGTCTAGAGTTGTGGGACTATTTACTTTGTGAATCTCATTACAGCATTTCCTGCAGTCATATAGCGCCTTTTTAATTTTTAAATTTTCAAGGGAGGATGGCTGGGTGGGGGGGATTGATTGGGAGGTTATGTTTGATGAGTTTAAAGCTTTGAAGTGGCACACTTACGTCATCACTTAGGTCATCGCTTAGGTCATCGTTTGTTAGGTCATAGTTTGCCCGCTACAGTGTTCTATTTCTGTGTATACACATCGCAAAGTATTTTTGGCTACTTCCCCATTTTAGCATTACATCATGATGATACCATCGATGCTGTACAGATCAGGCACTTGGTGTGACTTTCTGGGTTAGGACCAGGCAGGCCAGTGGCTAGGGTTAGGGCCAGGAGGGCCAGTGTGTAGGGTTAGGACCAGGCAGGCCAGTGGCTAGGGTTAGGGCCAGGCAGGACAGTGGCTAGGGTTAGGGCCAGGCAGCTAGTGGTTAGAGCCAAGGACAGTGGCTAGGGTTAGGACCAGGCAGGCCAGTGGCTAGGGTTAGGGCCAGGCAGGACAGTGGCTAGGGTTAGGGCCAGGCAGCTAGTGGTTAGAGCCAAGGACAGTGGCTAGGGTTAGGACCAGGCAGGCCAGTGGCTAGGGTTAGGACCAGGCAGGCCAGTGGCTAGGGTTAGGGCCAGGCAGGACAGTGGCTAGGGTTAGGACCAGGCAGGCCAGTGGCTAGGGTTAGGGCCAGGCAGGACAGTGGCTAAGGTTAGGGCTAGAGTTAGAGCCAAGGACAGTGGCTAGGGTTAGGACCAGGAGGGCCAGTGACTAGGGTTAGGGCAGGGCTGGGATTCAGACCAGGCCAGTAGCTAGACCTAGAGTAATCTAAGAATGCTCATGCATCTAAGAACATTCATGATATCATTAAGATGCTGTGGTTGCTACATTCTCATGACATCATAGTTCTATTTCTATTTATAACTTCCCCCCCCCCCCCCACCAAAAAAAAGCAGTTGAGCTTGCAAATATTTTGTCATTCTGTTGTTCCTCATGTTTCATGCAGTTCCACCTGTTGTTATCTCCTCCTCCCAAAATCATGTGATCTCTGAGTAATGAGGCATGCATACATATATATCATACATGGACACTGCTTTCACAACCTTTCCAGAGACACCCTGGGATTCCCAGGATTGGGGGGGAGGGGGGGGCTATTCGAGGATGTCCCCTACTCTACATTATCAATCCCAGAATCAAGTCTAGGTTCTAGAAGTCTAGGGCTATGAGTAAGGGTATTGTAGGGATATTCTAGGGCTAGAGGTCTCCCTAGGGCTGGGCCAAAAGGCTTATTCTAATAAGGGTATTCTAGGCCTAGGTGTAGTATCTTCTTGGACTGGAACTATTCTAAAGCTAGGACCTGGTCTAGAGACATCCTGGAACAGTCACAAGTATCCAGGTATGCAAGTATTCCTGGATGCTGACTCACGAGCTTACCTTACTTGGGACATTCTGAGTGATTGTCACCTTACTGGGGACATCCTGTGATAGTGTCGAGTCAAATATCATGAGGTAATGTCATAGGAAAGGTTGTGACCATCCCTCGCAGACATCCTCAGTTCTTCTTCTGCACTGTTTGTGTGTGTTGTGTGTGTGTTGTGTGTTGTTGTGTGTGTGTGTGTGTGTTGTTATGTGTGTGTGTGTGTGTGTTGTGTGTGTGTTGTGTGTGTGTGTGTGTGTGTGTGTGTGTGTTGTTGTGTGTGTGTTGTGTGTGTGTGTGTGTGGTACCATGCATCTGCAGTGCTAGTGAATGTGATGATGGAAGATAGCAGCGATGGTTTGCTGCAAGCAACCAGGGTGTGTGGGAACTTGTCCAAGCACCCAGCTGTCCGGCAGCTCTTCATCAAGAATAAAGGTATTCCAGTACATCTGACAGCTGCAAAATGTTCTCCCATGAATGTGAGAGTTATAAAATGAGAGAACTGTTCACAGAACACTCCCACCCCGCCCTGTGAGAGATGAACTCGCCTGCCATCCCATCTGTGTGCCTCTGGCTCAGCGATAAAGACTTTGGCAACTTGTCTCCTCTTAATGGGAAATGTAGCAACTGGTCTTGTCTGCGTATAACAGTTTTGATTTGAGCATACTTACATGTAGCATTACTATGGATCATGTGTAACTTAGCATTACTATGGATTGTGTGTAACTTAGCATTACTATGGATCGTGTGTAACTTAGCATTACTATGGATCGTGTGTAACTTAGCATTACTATGGATCGTGTGTAACTTAGCATTACTATGGATTGTGTGTAACTTAGCATTACTATGGATCGTATATAACTTCATTACTATGGATCGTATATAACTTAGCATTACTATGGATCGTAGATAACTTAGCATTACTATGGGATCGTATGTAACTTGGCATTACTATGGATCATATGTAACTTGGCATTACTATGGATCATATGTAACTTGGCATTACTATGGATCATATGTAACTTGGCATTACTATGGATCATATGTAACTTGGCATTACTATGGATCATATGTAACTTGGCATTACTATGGATCATATGTAACTTGGCATATGGATCATATGTAATATTCACTTCAAATAACCTGGTCATAATTGCCTCAATAGAGTGAACTAGCCTTATAGCTGATTCATTGAGAGCACTAATGGATTTGTCAGGTCTAGTGAGCTGTTGTTGTTTGCACTGACACAGACAGTGATAGAGATGTATTTTACCTTTATATTGTCTGGACTACGTACTAACCTACTGACAGACAGTCAGACAGACCCGATTACTTAGGCTAACAATGTTCAGTAATTATGGGAGCTCAACTGAACTGGTAGAGTCGCCGCAAATCTAAGTCTTGTGACCTCATTCTCTGGTTGCAGCTCTAATAATATTGATTGGTTTTATATTGAGATAGAAAATACAGAATGGAGGCCACCAAATCTTGGCTGTCTTAGATTACTCCCCACTCCACCCTACCCCACCCCAAATGGAAAAAAGACTGCATACTAACCTGCAGGCATACCAAGAGCCTCTGTGCAATCACATACTTGCATAGTAGCCGGGTCTGATGGCTATAATAAGTGACAATGAGTGCCAGTAAATGTGGAGGTGAAGACGAACTATCTGACTCGGTAGACTGGACCTCCACTTTAATTTATTTATTTCGTTCGTTCTCTCTCTCTTATTCTTATTTCCTTTCTCTCTTCCCCTCAGTGGATGAGGTAATGGTGACTCTGCTGGACTCTGGACAAAGGGACGTGGTGTTCTGCGCCTGCGGTGTCCTTGTCAACCTCCTTGTTGACTCAGCATGTCGTGACAACATTGCCATAAATGGAGGCCTACGCAAGTATGTTCCAGTACACATGAACATAATGTTAACTTACCATGCTTGTCTTGTCGAGGCTTTATTGGCTTAGAAGCCGGAGCAAGCGTGTGCATGCAGTTTAAGGTGTGTGTCTACCCAGAGTTACTCTATGCCTAAATGGAGAGTACTGTCTTATAGTGTAGGGTGTGTGCCTACCCAGAGTTACTGTGTGCCTAAATGCAAAGTGCTGTCTTATAGTGTAGGGTGTGTGCCTACCCAGAGTTACTGTATGCCTAAATGGAGAGTACTGTCTTATAGTGTAGGGTGTGTGCCTACCCAGAGTTACTGTATGCCTAAATGGAGAGTACTGTCTTATAGTGTAGGGTGTGTGCCTACCCAGAGTTACTGTATGCCTAAATGGAGAGTACTGTCTTATAGTGTAGGGTGTGTGCCTACCCAGAGTTACTGTGTGCCTAAATGGAAAGTGCTGTCTTATAGTGTAGGGTGTGTGCCTACCCAGAGTTACTGTATGCCTAAATGGAGAGTACTGTCTTATAGTGTAGGGTGTGTGCCTACCCAGAGTTACTGTATGCCTAAATGGAGAGTACTGTCTTATAGTGTAGGGTGTATGCCTACCCAGAGTTATTGTATGCCTAAATGGAGAGTACTGTCTTATAGTGTAGGGTGTGTGCCTACCCAGAGTTATTGTATGCCTAAATGGAAAGTGCTGTCTTATAGTGTAGGGTGTGTGCCTACCCAGAGTTACTGTATGCCTAAATAGAAAGTGCTGTCTTATAGTGTAGGGTGTGTGCCTACCCAGAGTTACTGTATGCCTAAATGGAGAGTACTGTCTTATAGTGTAGGGTGTATGCCTACCCAGAGTTATTGTATGCCTAAATGGAGAGTACTGTCTTATAGTGTAGGGTGTGTGCCTACCCAGAGTTATTGTATGCCTAAATGGAAAGTGCTGTCTTATAGTGTAGGGTGTGTGCCTACCCAGAGTTACTGTATGCCTAAATAGAAAGTACTGTCTTATAGTGTAGGGTGTGTGCCTACCCAGAGTTATTGTATGCCTAAATGGAGAGTACTGTCTTATAGTGTAGGGTGTGTGCCTACCCAGAGTTATTGTATGCCTAAATGGAAAGTGCTGTCTTATAGTGTAGGGTGTGTGCCTACCCAGAGTTACTGTATGCCTAAATAGAAAGTACTGTCTTATAGTGTAGGGTGTGTGCCTACCCAGAGTTACTGTGTGCCTAAATGGAGAGTACTGTCTTATAGTGTAGGGTGTGTGCCTACCCAGAGTTACTGTATGCCTAAATAGAAAGTGCTGTCTTATAGTGTAGGGTGTGTGCCTACCCAGAGTTACTCTATGCCTAAATGGAAAGTGTACCCAGAGTACTCGATGCCTAAATGGAAAGTGCTGTCACCCTACTCTTCTAAGAATTGTGTATGTGTGTGTGTGTTTGCTCTTCCTGTACTTGTCGTGCTTCGTGTTGCCCTGCGACTTTGCCAAGTACAAATTTGAAAACATGGCAAAGCAACTTGCTGGAGTTTGTCTCCTCAGAATGCCTCGCGATGGTTGTTAATTTGTCACTAGATATCCCTGATGATTTACATGTTGATTCAGCACAACAATCCGTGAGCTCCCGTGATGATCGGATTGCGGCAGTCAAGTCCGTGACTGTTCTGCACGGAGCAAATAAGTTGGACTAACACTCCTTTCTAGATGGTCAGTGACTGATCTCCATACATGGGTTATGCTAAATTTGAGATACAGCCACATCAAAGGGGGGAAACCATGTGTTAGAGCCGGCGACAATGGTGAAACGTGCTGAATAAGAAGGGGGTGGCAGTGCGAGAATCTCACATTCCAGGCATTTTTTCTTTTTTTTAATACCAGTCAGCGTGTTTGTTCGTGTGTGCGCCACAGTTTGTTTAATCAGTACTACAGGGTGGATGGAATGCAATGGCTGAGTCCCATGGACGCAGGTTGCTCTGTCGGCTTAGAAATATGTGGAGCATTATTGTATTCCCAACAGTTGTTTGCCATTGAAGCTGTAACTTCTCACCCTCTTGTCCACAACTCCGTGTGCACGTGTGTCTGACCAGGGCTTTCTGTCAACAGCTAACTGAATGCTTGAGCATGTACATCATCGGTGGTGCTAATGACCAATTATCACCACAAGAATTACGCTACCCATGCTTTGCAGGTTGGTGGAGGTTTTGCATGACCTGGGACGTGGGGATTGGCTGCTGGCCAGCCTTGTATGCAAGACCTTGTGGAACTTCAGGTGGGTGTTGAATGTTCTCCCATCATAACGTAGAGTATGTGTGTTTGTATACAAGACCCAATGGAACTATAGGTAGGTTTTCTCCCTTCATATCATCGAGTGTGTGTGTGGGGGTGGGGGAGGGGAGGGGATGAGTACCATAGTTGTGAATTATAAATTATAAAATTTCATTCTCTTTTCTTTGGTGGAGGTAATAAAATTTATTAAAAAAAGGAATTGTTTTGTGTTCTGTTCTTTTCATGTCTTGTCAGTGAAAAGCTGAGCTCATCTGTGGACTGTTTAGGAGAGCAGGAGACACTGGAGCTCACTCACCTTCTCACCAGCTACTCAGGTCAGCCTACTCAGTACAGCATATGACAACATTGAAGTTTGAGCCCCACATTGATGGCCCCACATTGATGACCCCCCACATGTGGTTTGTTACCACCCAGGTGGCAGGCACCCACTACCATCACCACCACTTGTGTTAAAAACAACAACATTGCCTACTTGGAAATATACCAGACAATTACCGGACAACTTGGAACAATTCAGTGACAAATTTACATGTCTGTATATTGAAATGGACAAGGCTCCATGGAGTCATTGTCAGCATTCAAGCAAATGCGATGTCTGGCTTCCACCAAATAATAATGACAAATAAAGACGTTCATTAAAAATGACTTTTTTCGTTGTTTTCAGTACTTGCACTAATTACTATTTCTGAGAAAGAGGGATATTACAAATTTTCTACCCCCCTTTTTTGTTTGTTTGCACCTTGTCTAGATGCCTTTCTTGCTCATTCCTCACCCCCGGAGTCCAGCTATCAGCTAGCGGCCAAGCAAATGTGGCAAGCAGAATTCTTGCCCGTAGCACGGGCACTTCTTGAACGCATCTCAACTTATAACACGGACTCCACGCAGCTTGCTGTGCACAGATAGCAAGACAACAAAACAAAACAAAAAAGTATTTATTACAAACTGGTCAATTTGTTCATAACATGTCACAAATTATATCATTTTTTTTTGTCATTAATATATACATGTTTGATAAATATAAATAAAAATAGAGATAAAATTGATGCAAATTACAGTATTATTTTACAAGCAGCTGTGTAATATACGTGATAAAGAACTGGTGATTAAATGAAGAATATAGTACGAGAGAAATGATACAAATTGTCCACAAAGCAACACAGTAGAGAGGAACATGTCATTGTGCCAGCAAAGTGTACCGAGTGTACAGCCTCCTTCTAATGAAGAAGGAGGACAACACACAGAAACTGAACAAGCCCAGTCTGAAAGAGCACTTGATTCCAGTCCATACCAGAGCACTAATTCTGGAGGGCCTAGGGATTACCATGAGAGGACAGATATCTCCCACCGTCATCCAATTGGAACACACACCCTCAATGTGCGCTATTCCCATCACTCCTACAATAGTCACAGGGGCACCGTACGGCTCATGGGCGCAATTTGCAGACTCCATAAGTGAGTGAGCGAGGATCTTGTCCCTCTCATTTACAACCACCTCTGTCACTTTGGGATACTGCTTGGTCAAGTCTCCGAGGAGTAGCTGCACCATGCTTTGCGATCTCATGCGCTCAACATCTTGTGACGTGATCACCGGGATGTTGAACATTCGAAGGAGAAGGGTGGCAAAGTAGAGCTTGTCCCAGAAGGAGAAAGTGGCGAGTACTCGCTTGAACGTGATCCCAACTAACCTGTCGCCCAGGTGGACGTTGGCACCAATTTTGATGGCCTCTTCATAACCAGCTCTGAACTCTCCCCCTGGAGCAACTCCCAGTTGCTGAGTTAGCTCTGCAGAAAACTTGAGGTACAAGGATTGAGCTATCCCTGCCAGAAGGCCATCTCTGCGTATGAAGCTCCTTAACTTACCTAAAGTCAGGCTCTTAGCTTCCCTGAGAATGTCCTCATCCGAAGAATACAAAATGTTGCTCCTATCATTGCATAGTTCCAGCAATACCACATCGGGCCTTTTCAAAATGATCGTCCGCCTAACATCTTGTACGCTCTCTAGGCTGAAGTGAGCTGTTCCCACCAGATAAACTTTGGAGCCGTTCGGGCAGTCGAGTTGGACAACACTACTGGGCAAGTCCGAGTCCGACATTTCCCTACAAATCAGCTATGCTGGCTGGAGCGACCGGTAAAACACACAAGCGTACGCGGTTGCAATGTGTAGAAACTGTTGGCTAAGGTCAGAAGAAAGTCATTATTGACGCCTTTATATTATATCACCGATGCTTCGTCAGCAGGTGAGTTGTGCAGGTTTGAGCTTGTTTTGCACCGTTGCAAGGTGGGCTTCATAAGGGAAATCATAACAATGAAGTGATTATACACAGGAAGTTAGGGGAGGGGCTTCGAGCTAGCTTCCGCTATGTGGTGAGATGGTGGGGTCTGGGTTCCCAAAGCCTAGTCTCGTGGCTCTTGAGAGACTTGCATCCAGTTATAAATGGACTGGGAATTTGGAATTACGCTTGACCCCTCGGCAATTCCACAGAGACATGCCTTGGAGGACTCTGATGAAGAGAACGGAATAAAAAATGAATCAGAACTGATTTTATCGCCTTCCCCAACCACCCTAGTAAAGTTAGGTCAAAGTTCATATGCAATCTTTGCCTTAGGGCAACCGGCATCCAATTTTGCCAAGAGCTTCTTCAGCACTACTCGTGACATTCCTTTCCAGATTCTGTCTGACTCTGTCACAGTGTTCAAAGACAAATCTTTCCCCGTCAGATGTGAGCAGAATGGGAGCCGCCACATAATAAGCCAAGTATTTGGCATAAAATCCAAGGATGGCAAGCCGTGCTCTCTGTGTATTCATGAATCACCAATGAAATCCCAATACTGTCACAACTGGTGCTCTAAGGTAATGATGGGTAGAACTGGTATTTTCAAGTTATTTTTTTGCTAATAGCAATCGAGAACATTTACAAATGGACTTCCCAATGAGCAACTTAAAGCAAAGCTGTAAAAATGCATGATACTGGGGAAAGTAAGTATGATTGATCCTAGGATAGTAGACCACTGCTTAAAAATACCTGAACATTGCAAAACGAGCCTTTCAATTATCATGCAAGTATTTGTTGTTTTCTTAGCCATATTCATTCTTTGCCATATCCTTGTCTAACTAACCATTCTAATACTGTAGCTCTTGGCCCTGTTGACTACCTAGAGTGAAGCTGTGCACTAGTAATGAGATCATGCTGTTCCAGTACCTAATTACTACGTAGGCTCATAAGTGAGGACTTGTTCACCCGACGGGGGCAGCCTCTTGTATGCTTCTAGAATATGCGTACTATATAGCAATAATAAAACATCCACCCAATAGCCAGTCTCTCTTATGCTTCTAGAATATGCATACTATATAGCAATAATAAAACATCCACCCTATAGCCAGTCTCTCTTATGCTTCTAGAATATGCATACTATATAGCAATAATAAAACATCCACCCTATAGCCAGTCTCTCTTATGCTTCTAGAATATGCGTACTATATAGCAATAATAAAACATCCACCCCATAGCCAGTCTCTCTTATGCATATTCTAGATGCATACTATATAGCAATAATAAAACATCCACCCTATAGCCAGTCTCTCTTATGCTTCTAGAATATGCATACTATATAGCAATAATAAAACATCCACCCTATAGCCAGCCTCTCTTATGCTTCTAGAATATGCGTACTAGCAGTAATAGAACACCAACCCCATAGCCAGTCTCTCTTATGCTTCTAGAATATGCGTACTATATAGCAATAATAAAACATCCACCCCATAGCCAGTCTCTCTTATGCTTCTAGAATATGCGTACTATATAGCAATAATAAAACATCCACCCTATAGCCAGTCTCTCTTATGCTTCTAGAATATGCGTACTATATAGCAATAATAAAACATCCACCCCATAGCCAGCCTCTCTTATGCTTCTAGAATATGCGTACTATATAGCAATAATAAAACATCCACCCTATAGCCAGTCTCTCTTATGCTTCTAGAATATGCGTACTATATAGCAATAATAAAACATCCACCCCATAGCCAGCCTCTCTTATGCTTCTAGAATATGCATACTAGCAGTAATACAACACCAACCCCATAGCCAGCCTCTCTTGTGTTTCTAGAATATTTGTTCTTACAGTAATGGAGACACAAATACTATACAAACACAGCATAATGTAGAGGGTTTCTCAGCACCCTGTTGGGAGCAAGTGATCGTCGAATCTCAAATTGTTATTGCTTCTCTGCGCAATTTCTGCCAAAGCACCCACCGCACTTTCGCTCATAAATGAAAATGATAGTCCATAAATCTCCTTGGTAAAACTGATGCCCTGTCCCTCACTACATATATGTATGTGCCCTATTGAACAATGGTCGTGGGCTCACTTGATGTAGTGGTCGTGGGCTCACTTGCTGTACAATGTATCTTGATGCCCTGTCCCTCACTGTATGTGCCCTATTGAACGATGGTTGTGGGCTCACTTGCTGTACAATGTATCTTGATGCCCTGTCCCTTGTGCCCTATTGAACGATGGTTGTGGGCTCACTTGCTGTACAATGTATCTTGATGCCCTGTCCCTCACTGTATGTGCCTATTGAACGATGGTTGTGGGCTCACTTGCTGTACAATGTATCTTGATGCCCTGTCCCTCACTGTATGTGCCCTATTGAACGATGGTTGTGGGCTCACTTGCTGTACAATGTATCTTGATGCCCTGTCCCTCACTGTATGTGCCCTATTGAACGATGGTTGTGGGCTCACTTGCTGTACAATGTATCGTCCATTGCCATCTGTCATTATTTAGTTTAGCCTCGTGCATCATTGGTTTTGTGCAGGTTTGTAAACTGCTGAGTCCAGAGGTTGTCATCATCTTGATGTCCCAGAAGTCTCACGAGTACTTCTCTTCTCACTCACAAGAGCAGAAGCCATCTTCCTTCCTTAAAGGTCTGCATTCCAGCTCCTGGGGAGATCGTCCTCCTCTTGCAGGAAATTTGGAGCCTCCCAACACCATCATTGGAGAACCAGCTGCAGGTCCAATTGAGAGTATAGCATTTATAGTTTGGCATTTCCCTGCCACATGTACTGCTCTCGTGTCAATAATGTTAAGATGTGTTTATTACATGAACAGTAGCTACATCATTGTCCCCTAGTACACTGCGAGTATTCCTTTATAATTTCCCCCCTAGTATACTGAGAGTATTCCTTTTCTAATTCCCAGTGTATTCCTCTTCTAGCCCCCTAGTGTATTCCTCTTCTAGTCCCCTAGTGTATTCCTCTTCTAGCCCCCTAGTGTATTCCTCTTCTAGTCCCCTAGTGTATTCCTCTTCTAGTCCCCTAGTGTGTTCCTCTTCTAGTCCCCTAGTGTATTCCTCTTCTAGTCCCCTAGTGTATTCCTCTTCTAGTCCCCTAGTGTATTCCTCTTCTAGTCCCCTAGTGTATTCCTCTTCTAGTCCCCTAGTGTGTTCCTCTTCTAGTCCCCTAGTGTATTCCTCTTCTAGTCTCCTAGTGTATTCCTCTTCTAGTCCCCTAGTGTATTCCTCTTCTAGTCCCCTAGTGTATTCCTCTTCTAGTCCCCTAGTGTATTCCTCTTCTAGTCCCCTAGTGTATTCCTCTTCTAGTCCCCTAGTGTATTCCTCTTCTAGTCCCCTAGTGTATTCCTCTTCTAGTCCCCTAGTGTATTCCTCTTCTAGTCCCCTAGTGTATTCCTCTTCTAGTCCCCTAGTGTATTCCTCTTCTAGTCCCCTAGTGTATTCCTCTTCTAGTCCCCTAGTGTATTCCTCTTCTAGTCCCCTAGTGTATTCCTCTTCTAGTCCCCTAGTGTATTCCTCTTCTAGTCCCCTAGTGTATTCCTCTTCTAGTCCCCTAGTGTATTCCTCTTCTAGTCCCCTAGTGTATTCCTCTTCTAGTCCCCTAGTGTATTCCTCTTCTAGTCCCCTAGTGTGTTCCTCTTCTAGTCCCCTAGTGTATTCCTCTTCTAGTCCCCTAGTGTATTCCTCTTCTAGTCCCCTAGTGTATTCCTCTTCTAGTCCCCTAGTGTATTCCTCTTCTAGTCCCCTAGTGTGTTCCTCTTCTAGTCCCCTAGTGTATTCCTCTTCTAGTCTCCTAGTGTATTCCTCTTCTAGTCCCCTAGTGTATTCCTCTTCTAGTCCCCTAGTGTATTCCTCTTCTAGTCCCCTAGTGTATTCCTCTTCTAGTCCCCTAGTGTATTCCTCTTCTAGTCCCCTAGTGTATTCCTCTTCTAGTCCCCTAGTGTATTCCTCTTCTAGCCCCCTAGTGTATTCCTCTTCTAGTCCCCTAGTGTATTCCTCTTCTAGTCCCCTAGTGTATTCCTCTTCTAGTCCCCTAGTGTGTTCCTCTTCTAGTCCCCTAGTGTATTCCTCTTCTAGTCCCCTAGTGTATTCCTCTTCTAGTCCCCTAGTGTATTCCTCTTCTAGTCCCCTAGTGTATTCCTCTTCTAGTCCCCTAGTGTATTCCTCTTCTAGTCCCCTAGTGTATTCCTCTTCTAGTCCCCTAGTGTATTCCTCTTCTAGTCCCCTAGTGTATTCCTCTTCTAGCCCCCTAGTGTATTCCTCTTCTAGTCCCCTAGTGTATTCCTCTTCTAGTCCCCTAGTGTATTCCTCTTCTAGTCCCCTAGTGTGTTCCTCTTCTAGTCCCCTAGTGTGTTCCTCTTCTAGTCCCCTAGTGTATTCCTCTTCTAGTCCCCTAGTGTATTCCTCTTCTAGTCCCCTAGTGTATTCCTCTTCTAGTCCCCTAGTGTATTCCTCTTCTAGTCCCCTAGTGTATTCCTCTTCTAGTCCCCTAGTGTATTCCTCTTCTAGTCCCCTAGTGTATTCCTCTTCTAGCCCCCTAGTGTGTTCCTCTTCTAGTCCCCTAGTGTATTCCTCTTCTAGTCTCCTAGTGTATTCCTCTTCTAGTCCCCTAGTGTATTCCTCTTCTAGTCCCCTAGTGTATTCCTCTTCTAGTCCCCTAGTGTATTCCTCTTCTAGTCCCCTAGTGTATTCCTCTTCTAATCCCCTAGTGTGTTCCTCTTCTAGTCCCCTAGTGTATTCCTCTTCTAGTCCCCTAGTGTATTCCTCTTCTAGTCCCCTAGTGTATTCCTCTTCTAGTCCCCTAGTGTATTCCTCTTCTAGTCCCCTAGTGTATTCCTCTTCTAGTCCCCTAGTGTATTCCTCTTCTAGTCCCCTAGTGTATTCCTCTTCTAGTCCCCTAGTGTATTCCTCTTCTAGTCCCCTAGTGTGTTCCTCTTCTAGTCCCCTAGTGTATTCCTCTTCTAGTCCCCTAGTGTATTCCTCTTCTAGCCCCCTAGTGTGTTCCTCTTCTAGTCCCCTAGTGTATTCCTCTTCTAGTCTCCTAGTGTATTCCTCTTCTAGTCCCCTAGTGTATTCCTCTTCTAGTCCCCTAGTGTATTCCTCTTCTAGTCCCCTAGTGTATTCCTCTTCTAGTCCCCTAGTGTATTCCTCTTCTAATCCCCTAGTGTGTTCCTCTTCTAGTCCCCTAGTGTATTCCTCTTCTAGTCCCCTAGTGTATTCCTCTTCTAGTCCCCTAGTGTATTCCTCTTCTAGTCCCCTAGTGTATTCCTCTTCTAGTCCCCTAGTGTATTCCTCTTCTAGTCCCCTAGTGTATTCCTCTTCTAGTCCCCTAGTGTATTCCTCTTCTAGTCCCCTAGTGTATTCCTCTTCTAGTCCCCTAGTGTATTCCTCTTCTAGTCCCCTAGTGTGTTCCTCTTCTAGTCCCCTAGTGTATTCCTCTTCTAGTCCCCTAGTGTATTCCTCTTCTAGTCCCCTAGTGTATTCCTCTTCTAGTCCCCTAGTGTATTCCTCTTCTAGTCCCCTAGTGTATTCCTCTTCTAGTCCCCTAGTGTATTCCTCTTCTAGTCCCCTAGTGTATTCCTCTTCTAGTCCCCTAGTGTATTCCTCTTCTAGTCCCCTAGTGTATTCCTCTTCTAGTCCCCTAGTGTATTCCTCTTCTAGTCCCCTAGTGTATTCATCTTCTAGTCCCCTAGTGTATTCCTCTTCTAGTCCCCTAGTGTATTCCTCTTCTAGCCCCCTAGTGTATTCCTCTTCTAGTCCCCTAGTGTATTCCTCTTCTAGTCCCCTAGTGTATTCCTCTTCTAGTCCCCTAGTGTATTCCTCTTCTAGTCCCCTAGTGTATTCCTCTTCTAGTCCCCTAGTGTGTTCCTCTTCTAGTCCCCTAGTGTATTCCTCTTCTAGTCCCCTAGTGTATTCCTCTTCTAGTCCCCTAGTGTATTCCTCTTCTAGTCCCCTAGTGTATTCCTCTTCTAGCCCCCTAGTGTATTCCTCTTCTAGTCCCCTAGTGTGTTCCTCTTCTAGTCCCCTAGTGTATTCCTCTTCTAGTCCCCTAGTGTATTCCTCTTCTAGTCCCCTAGTGTGTTCCTCTTCTAGTCCCCTAGTGTATTCCTCTTCTAGTCCCCTAGTGTATTCCTCTTCTAGTCCCCTAGTGTATTCCTCTTCTAGTCCCCTAGTGTATTCCTCTTCTAGTCCCCTAGTGTATTCCTCTTCTAGTCCCCTAGTGTATTCCTCTTCTAGTCCCCTAGTGTATTCCTCTTCTAGTCCCCTAGTGTATTCCTCTTCTAGTCCCCTAGTGTATTCCTCTTCTAGTCCCCTAGTGTATTCCTCTTCTAGTCCCCTAGTGTATTCCTCTTCTAGTCCCCTAGTGTATTCCTCTTCTAGTCCCCTAGTGTATTCCTCTTCTAGCCCCCTAGTGTATTCCTCTTCTAGTCCCCTAGTGTATTCCTCTTCTAGTCCCCTAGTGTATTCCTCTTCTAGTCCCCTAGTGTATTCCTCTTCTAGTCCCCTAGTGTATTCCTCTTCTAGTCCCCTAGTGTGTTCCTCTTCTAGTCCCCTAGTGTATTCCTCTTCTAGTCCCCTAGTGTATTCCTCTTCTAGTCCCCTAGTGTATTCCTCTTCTAGTCCCCTAGTGTATTCCTCTTCTAGTCCCCTAGTGTATTCCTCTTCTAGTCCCCTAGTGTATTCCTCTTCTAGTCCCCTAGTGTATTCCTCTTCTAGTCCCCTAGTGTGTTCCTCTTCTAGTCCCCTAGTGTGTTCCTCTTCTAGTCCCCTAGTGTATTCCTCTTCTAGTCCCCTAGTGTATTCCTCTTCTAGTCCCCTAGTGTATTCCTCTTCTAGTCCCCTAGTGTATTCCTCTTCTAGTCCCCTAGTGTATTCCTCTTCTAGTCCCCTAGTGTATTCCTCTTCTAGTCCCCTAGTGTATTCCTCTTCTAGTCCCCTAGTGTATTCCTCTTCTAGTCCCCTAGTGTGTTCCTCTTCTAGTCCCCTAGTGTATTCCTCTTCTAGTCCCCTAGTGTATTCCTCTTCTAGTCCCCTAGTGTATTCCTCTTCTAGCCCCCTAGTGTATTCCTCTTCTAGTCCCCTAGTGTATTCCTCTTCTAGTCCCCTAGTGTATTCCTCTTCTAGTCCCCTAGTGTATTCCTCTTCTAGTCCCCTAGTGTATTCCTCTTCTAGTCCCCTAGTGTATTCCTCTTCTAGTCCCCTAGTGTATTCCTCTTCTAGTCCCCTAGTGTATTCCTCTTCTAGTCCCCTAGTGTATTCCTCTTCTAGTCCCCTAGTGTATTCCTCTTCTAGCCCCCTAGTGTATTCCTCTTCTAGCCCCCTAGTGTATTCCTCTTCTAGTCCCCTAGTGTATTCCTCTTCTAGCCCCCTAGTGTATTCCTCTTCTAGCCCCCTAGTGTGTTCCTCTTCTAGCCCCCTAGTGTATTCCTCTTCTAGCCCCCTAGTGTATTCCTCTTCTAGTCCCCTAGTGTATTCCTCTTCTAGTCCCCTAGTGTATTCCTCTTCTAGTCCCCTAGTGTATTCCTCTTCTAGTCCCCTAGTGTATTCCTCTTCTAGTCTCCTAGTGTGTTCCTCTTCTAGTCCCCTAGTGTATTCCTCTTCTAGTCCCCTAGTGTATTCCTCTTCTAGTCCCCTAGTGTATTCCTCTTCTAGTCCCCTAGTGTATTCCTCTTCTAGTCCCCTAGTGTGTTCCTCTTCTAGTCCCCTAGTGTATTCCTCTTCTAGTCCCCTAGTGTGTTCCTCTTCTAGTCCCCTAGTGTATTCCTCTTCTAGTCCCCTAGTGTATTCCTCTTCTAGTCCCCTAGTGTGTTCCTCTTCTAGTCCCCTAGTGTATTCCTCTTCTAGTCTCCTAGTGTGTTCCTCTTCTAGTCCCCTAGTGTGTTCCTCTTCTAGTCCCCTAGTGTATTCCTCTTCTAGTCCCCTAGTGTATTCCTCTTCTAGTCTCCTAGTGTGTTCCTCTTCTAGTCCCCTAGTGTATTCCTCTTCTAGTCCCCTAGTGTATTCCTCTTCTAGTCCCCTAGTGTATTCCTCTTCTAGTCCCCTAGTGTATTCCTCTTCTAGTCCCCTAGTGTGTTCCTCTTCTAGTCCCCTAGTGTATTCCTCTTCTAGTCCCCTAGTGTATTCCTCTTCTAGTCCCCTAGTGTATTCCTCTTCTAGTCCCCTAGTGTATTCCTCTTCTAGTCCCCTAGTGTATTCCTCTTCTAGTCCCCTAGTGTATTCCTCTTCTAGTCTCCTAGTGTATTCCTCTTCTAGTCCCCTAGTGTATTCCTCTTCTAGTCCCCTAGTGTATTCCTCTTCTAGTCCCCTAGTGTATTCCTCTTCTAGTCCCCTAGTGTATTCCTCTTCTAGTCCCCTAGTGTATTCCTCTTCTAGTCCCCTAGTGTATTCCTCTTCTAGTCCCCTAGTGTATTCCTCTTCTAGTCCCCTAGTGTATTCCTCTTCTAGTCCCCTAGTGTATTCCTCTTCTAGTCCCCTAGTGTATTCCTCTTCTAGTCCCCTAGTGTATTCCTCTTCTAGTCCCCTAGTGTATTCCTCTTCTAGTCCCCTAGTGTATTCCTCTTCTAGTCCCCTAGTGTATTCCTCTTCTAGTCCCCTAGTGTGTTCCTCTTCTAGTCCCCTAGTGTATTCCTCTTCTAGTCCCCTAGTGTGTTCCTCTTCTAGTCCCCTAGTGTATTCCTCTTCTAGTCCCCTAGTGTATTCCTCTTCTAGTCCCCTAGTGTATTCCTCTTCTAGTCCCCTAGTGTATTCCTCTTCTAGTCTCCTAGTGTATTCCTCTTCTAGTCCCCTAGTGTATTCCTCTTCTAGTCCCCTAGTGTATTCCTCTTCTAGTCCCCTAGTGTATTCCTCTTCTAGTCCCCTAGTGTGTTCCTCTTCTAGCCCCCTAGTGTATTCCTCTTCTAGTCCCCTAGTGTATTCATCTTCTAGTCCCCTAGTGTATTCCTCTTCTAGTCCCCTAGTGTATTCCTCTTCTAGTCCCCTAGTGTATTCCTCTTCTAGTCCCCTAGTGTATTCCTCTTCTAGTCCCCTAGTGTATTCCTCTTCTAGTCCCCTAGTGTATTCCTCTTCTAGTCCCCTAGTGTATTCCTCTTCTAGTCCCCTAGTGTATTCCTCTTCTAGTCCCCTAGTGTATTCCTCTTCTAGTCCCCTAGTGTATTCCTCTTCTAGTCCCCTAGTGTATTCCTCTTCTAGTCCCCTAGTGTATTCCTCTTCTAGTCCCCTAGTGTATTCCTCTTCTAGTCCCCTAGTGTGTTCCTCTTCTAGTCCCCTAGTGTATTCCTCTTCTAGTCCCCTAGTGTATTCCTCTTCTAGTCCCCTAGTGTATTCCTCTTCTAGTCCCCTAGTGTATTCCTCTTCTAGTCCCCTAGTGTATTCCTCTTCTAGTCCCCTAGTGTATTCCTCTTCTAGTCCCCTAGTGTGTTCCTCTTCTAGCCCCCTAGTGTATTCCTCTTCTAGTCCCCTAGTGTATTCCTCTTCTAGTCCCCTAGTGTATTCCTCTTCTAGTCCCCTAGTGTATTCCTCTTCTAGTCCCCTAGTGTATTCCTCTTCTAGTCCCCTAGTGTATTCCTCTTCTAGTCCCCTAGTGTATTCCTCTTCTAGTCCCCTAGTGTGTTCCTCTTCTAGTCCCCTAGTGTATTCCTCTTCTAGTCCCCTAGTGTATTCCTCTTCTAGCCCCCTAGTGTATTCCTCTTCTAGCCCCCTAGTGTATTCCTCTTCTAGTCCCCTAGTGTATTCCTCTTCTAGTCCCCTAGTGTGTTCCTCTTCTAGTCCCCTAGTGTATTCCTCTTCTAGTCCCCTAGTGTATTCCTCTTCTAGTCCCCTAGTGTGTTCCTCTTCTAGTCCCCTAGTGTATTCCTCTTCTAGTCCCCTAGTGTATTCCTCTTCTAGTCCCCTAGTGTATTCCTCTTCTAGTCCCCTAGTGTATTCCTCTTCTAGTCCCCTAGTGTATTCCTCTTCTAGCCCCCTAGTGTATTCCTCTTCTAGTCCCCTAGTGTATTCCTCTTCTAGTCCCCTAGTGTATTCCTCTTCTAGCCCCCTAGTGTATTCCTCTTCTAGTCCCCTAGTGTATTCCTCTTCTAGTCCCCTAGTGTATTCCTCTTCTAGTCCCCTAGTGTATTCCTCTTCTAGTCCCCTAGTGTATTCCTCTTCTAGTCCCCTAGTGTATTCCTCTTCTAGTCCCCTAGTGTATTCCTCTTCTAGTCCCCTAGTGTATTCCTCTTCTAGTCCCCTAGTGTATTCCTCTTCTAGTCCCCTAGTGTGTTCCTCTTCTAGTCCCCTAGTGTATTCCTCTTCTAGTCCCCCAGTGTGTTCCTCTTCTAGTCCCCTAGTGTATTCCTCTTCTAGTCCCCTAGTGTATTCCTCTTCTAGTCCCCTAGTGTATTCCTCTTCTAGCCCCCTAGTGTATTCCTCTTCTAGTCCCCTAGTGTATTCCTCTTCTAGTCCCCTAGTGTATTCCTCTTCTAGTCCCCTAGTGTATTCCTCTTCTAGTCCCCTAGTGTATTCCTCTTCTAGTCCCCTAGTGTATTCCTCTTCTAGTCCCCTAGTGTATTCCTCTTCTAGTCCCCTAGTGTATTCCTCTTCTAGTCCCCTAGTGTATTCCTCTTCTAGTCCCCTAGTGTATTCCTCTTCTAGTCCCCTAGTGTATTCCTCTTCTAGTCCCCTAGTGTATTCCTCTTCTAGTCCCCTAGTGTATTCCTCTTCTAGTCCCCTAGTGTATTCCTCTTCTAGTCCCCTAGTGTATTCCTCTTCTAGTCCCCTAGTGTATTCCTCTTCTAGTCCCCTAGTGTATTCCTCTTCTAGTCCCCTAGTGTATTCCTCTTCTAGTCCCCTAGTGTATTCCTCTTCTAGTCCCCTAGTGTATTCCTCTTCTAGTCCCCTAGTGTATTCCTCTTCTAGTCCCCTAGTGTATTCCTCTTCTAGTCCCCTAGTGTATTCCTCTTCTAGTCCCCTAGTGTATTCCTCTTCTAGTCCCCTAGTGTATTCCTCTTCTAGTCCCCTAGTGTATTCCTCTTCTAGTCCCCTAGTGTATTCCTCTTCTAGTCCCCTAGTGTATTCCTCTTCTAGTCCCCCCAGTGTGTTCCTTTTCTATTTCAAATTGTCGCCTAGTATATTTTCAAATTGTCCCATAGTATACCAAGAGTATTCCTTTTTCAAATTGTCCAATGAGCTATTGTAGTCCCCTAGTATACTGGCCTATCAAATTATTCTCTGGTATACGAGAGTATTCCTATTCTAGCCCCCTAGTATACCAAAAGTATTTCCTCTCCTATTTCAAAGGCCACTTCAAAGAAGATTTTCTGTGTATGGACATGATTAGTACCAAAAAAATAACCCTATATCAAAGTACACAACTACCAGCATCACTTCTACAAGACAAATGAGCTCTGCCTTTTAATTTTGAACCATTAGCTCTCGAATGGTAATTTAAAAAATGCGTTTACATAACAAGTTGCAATGCATCCTTTCATTGGTTCCCACCTTGCAGTTATGACGTATTGCCAGTTGCGTGGTGTTCCTGCTGCCATGGCTGTCTGCTACACTGACTCATCGCTAAATGCATTTGAGTGTGCTTCAGCATTTCGACCTGTCCTCTGTCACTCTGCAATTGCTGGATGTTTAGTTCTCAAGGTATATGTGTGTGTGTGTGTATACATACATATTGGGGAGTGTGTGTGGCCCTTCTTTATTGATTTACCTACTTTAAAAATATTTATTTATTTTTATTTATTTTTTATGGCGAACGGCAACAACCACCCACCCACCCCTGCCACACCACCAACAACAACAACAACAAAAAATACTAAAGCTTATATATCAGCTAAAACCACATTGGCAGCTTCGTAGATACCTAAGTAGTTGTTTTCAGCCAATATTAGCCCCCAAAAGACACCCAACTTGCCTTGAATCCTTCGCTAAGGTAATAAAACCACATGCAAAAACAAAAAAAAGACATTGCAAGTATGGAGGAAAAACCTTGATCTTCCTCACCTGGGACCTGTGTTGGTGTTTCCTGTATTTCCACTTTGCATAACTTGCATTCATAAAATGTTGTTGTTGTTTTGTTTTGAGCGCCAGAAGACTCCAAATGCACAACCACGACGACTCTGCTTCTCTGTTATGGTAAAAAGGTGTGGGTATTGGTGGTTGTCTATGGTGCAATCAATCTAGCTCACATGCTGCTTTTATAGCAGAGCAATAACTTCACGTGCTGTATCGGCACTCGGCTTCTGCTATTCGGTTTGTGGAGTTTTCACTCCCAGGTAAACTGTTACCAAGTCCAGAGAAGAGTGTAGCTGACCTCTTCCAAAGCATCTGCTATTTACCCATGCGGGTACAGTCAACAATAGAAACACGATATGACATGTAGTGATATTTGTGTGGTGGGTAACTCAGTGAACATGGGCACAGTCAACAATGGCAACAAGACATGCCATGTGCTGATACGTGTAGTGTTCAAAGACATTAAATAAACAGGTTAGAAAAAAGCATTTTAAAAGCCTTGGAGACCCTGAAGCTCCTCTTTGTGTCGTCTCCCACCGCTCGGCCATAATGTATCGCAACAACAAAACTAACTAACAAAAAGACAACTTGAAACTTTAAAAAACAGACTATATTGGACAGATTTGTTGAAAAAGAAACGGAACGAGACTGTACCCATGTAGACCACAACCAGTTAGATGACCTTTTGCCATTTAAAATCATGTACGCCTATATGGTGATTGGCTCGTGTGGTTTTAAATGGTAAAGGGTCATACAACTGGTTGTAATCTACATGGGAACAGTCTTGTTTTCTTTCTTTTTCAACAGGACAATCTAATATGGTTGTCTGTATTTAAATAAACCATTTTTGTTCTTGAGACATCTTCTGCGTTGAGACATCTTCTGCGTAAAAAATCAGAGATCGTGATAGAGGAGGAGGGGGACAGCACATCACACGTGTACAGCATTGATGTGAGCAAAGCCGTTTGTGAGAAGTCGCATGGCACTAGTGCCCAGTCTCACTGCACAGGTGCGCTCTGAAAAGCTACTGACTTGGAGGTCTTTCGGTGCTTTGAGAGCTCTTTTTCTAGGAGTCCACAGTTTCATACATCAGATATCATTGTGAGGGAACAGAGTCGAGAGAAACAAAGCTACAACTTTGAAGAGGGTGTCGGAGAAGAGTCCGAGGTGGGGAGAAGAGACAGCGCCGCGCATGTCCCTATGCATGTATGTAATGTACGTCCACTCAATGCCTTGGCATCGCAGGATTCACTTGGCCCTCATGTTTAACCCACTCACCTGTGTAAGCGATAGGGGAAAAAATTATTTAGACAAATCGTAAATTCAAAGATATTCTATAGAGGGTGGGTTTTTTAAACAATCGTTACGTACCTACCAAATATTCTGTATCTAGAGGGAAATATTGAAAAGCACTAACCGTTCAGAATTCGAACAGTTGTTTCAAAGCAGTCAAGATGTCTGGTTGACTAACCTTGGAAACTGAGCTTTCTCGTGTTCTGGATGATGACTTCCAACTCTCTGAGGGGGGGGGGAGTGATGGAAACAGTGATGGTATCTTCTCTTAACTTGGTCATAGCAGCGTTAACCCTGAAGCTCTGCTATCGCTGGGAAGAGTAGTCTTGCCTGACCTTCCTTCAAGCAAGCATATCGCTCTCATTTGGATCTGGCGATTTCGGTGGAGATGAGATTACTAGTATGATAAAGAAGGCGTCGACAGTGAGTTTAGCTTTAGTTAGCTGTGCATTTGGTTGCAGGTAGTCCACGGAAAAATTATTAGCTGAGAATTTTATTTTTTTACCTTTAGACATGAAGCGATGAATCGGGCATTTGCCAAAGCTTCGTTAACTCCAGTGACGTCCACGGAAAAATTATTAGCTGAGAATTTTTTTTTTTTACCTTTAGACATGAAGCGATGAATCGGGCATTTGCCAAAGCTTCGTTAACTCCAGTGACCCTTCCTATTGTTGCTAGCTCTGTTGTGGCTCAAGTCCAAGAGGCACTGGTTAGCTGTTATTTTACAGGCCGAATATGGTTAAACTCATTGTGGTTCATTTCTATGGCAACCAGCACTAACCATAATGTTGGTCAATACAAATGCTATCCCATGTGGAATAACACATAAGTCATGGCTGCTCACAAATTTACAACTAGAGAGTAACTCGGAGCGAAGCGAGTAAGCTCTCAGTTGAGGTGTGTGTGATGTGATATATATATTATTTATGTGTATATGTATGTGTGTGCAATATGTGTGTATGTATATATATATATATATATATGCTGTGTATACTTATATTATAATATCAGTGTTCTCCCCAGGATTTTTGTAAGGGATATTGTGCATGTCATCGGTGGAGTAGCGGACTAATAAACTATGATGGTCTGTCTGTGTGGTTTTTTTTGTCTTGTACTCACTACTGCATTTACAGGTTGCAGGAGGTGCACTGGACTAGACATAATATTGTTACATGTAAAAGAGCTATGAATCAGTACAGTATCATGCAACAAGCAGTACATAATACAATTGACATACATATTCTACAAATTATACTGAAGCCTGAATGCTCATATTATAATAGTAAACAAAATTTTGTTGAAATATGTCATGGGTGGAGTAACTGTTGTTTACTGTTTACAATTGTGATTCTGGAGGAAATGGTTTCATAAACACCAAGGGAGGGGGGGGGGGGGGGGGGGGGGGGGAGACTCTTTAGGTGAAAAGTGAGGGCTAAGCTACAATCTCTCCTAGGCACTGCACCATCGCCCAAAATCCCAGTCAGCCTACAGTGATGTAGCACTCGCTCTTCGCATGCTTCACTAAATTCTGCCTAGTTAGAGTCGTGTGAGGCAAGTAGATCCATGCTGCTCGGCCAATGGCGACCTTCCTAGGCCTACGGTTTATCGGCATGGCGAACACACCACACATTGCCCATCCTCCAAGGGCTTCATTTTTTTATCAATGCCAGCCTTCCTGTGCTTGTTTGAGCTCTGCTAGGAACACCCTTGTCTCGACTTATATGTCCGGTAAGCTTCACTCTGAGATGGGTCACTGGTGGAGCTAGAACTGCTTGCAAATTTTCACCAACCACATGGAATTCTATTGCAGCGATTGGGTGGGTGAACTTTGAACTGTAATAGTACATGTACAACAATAAGGCAAGTCGGTTGATTGGCTTCAATTTCTAAGGGATATCGGACCGATTGGGGGGAACACTGAATATGTGTGTATGTATGTAAAATATAAGTATAGGTATATATAAATGGCTGTTATATTATTATACTACGTGAGGGGCCATAGTACAAGGACCAATGCTATGCAAGGTTAAATGCTGGTAATACACATGCACCACCACATATCGCCAAGTGATGGTTTTACTATGAATAAAGCGGAATTTGAAGGGTGCATAAGAACTTTCGGAAAAGAACGATGCGTGCCTCAGAGACCGAGGAAGAGAAGAGAGAAAGACGGAGGATGAGAAATGAGTAGGAAGAGTGCCAAAAAAGTGGAGCTGAACATGAGAGTGCTCCCTTGCTGCAGCAAAGGAGAAGGACAACGACCAGCCACGTTAGTCCTGAATTACACGTTTTCCTTGGAGATTAGTCCCAGATGAAAAAATTGGCTCCTCTACTCGGTTTCTGATAATCACCAGAGACTCCATAAAGAACATTAAGGATGTTTTGGCTAATTCCCATATCACAATCCAAGCCGATAACATCATCAATAAAGTACAGAGCTTGACTGTATTAGGCCTTCAGCGGGTTAGACTTGGCCGTGCACCAAGGTGAAAAACCGGAACCCAGGCGGAGAATCCACTTTGCGACGAACCAGGGCAAAGGGCAATGGCTAGATCAATGCCTTTTAGCAATTCTAAGGAAGGGGGAAAGTGGGGAGGGTACCTGGATTTGAACCGGAGATCTCTTGATCTTCAGTCGAATGTTTTACCGCTAACCATAAATCGTTGAAGTTCACGCTAAACGGTGCAACTTGGTTGCAATAACAGTTATTGTGCATGCGCATAAATTAGCCATTTATGGTGTGCCACACCCTTTCAACGGCTGCACCAACTGGGTTGGAGTTATGGCAGTGAAGAAGCTGACAAATGCACGGAGGCAGTATAGATGGCTCTACTGGAGGCCAGAAAAGGAAGGCAATAGCAGCACTCCAGACAATAAGAACCTTTTGAATCAACTGGTATTGGCATGGTTTTGCTCGAGCTGGAATCACTGATGCTATATATGAAGCTGACCCTTTTCATGGACTGACATCATCAGATTCAGATTTGATATTAGAGATTCTTATCGTGTGACATTCAGTCCCAAAATTATGATGGTCATAAGCTGGTTGCATGTTGGGATCCTTGCATTTTTTACTTAAACTTTAAAAATTAATAAGTGCTAGATTGTGTGGTTGCGTGGTAGTTCAATTTTACTCTGACTAATGTGTATTTAGAATGAAATTAGTCTGCTCTCCAAGAGCTTTATTTCAGTCGTTGTTGGACTCTGTTGGGGTAAGGAATTACAGTGTTATGATCATCTATCTACTTACCTGAAACTGGGCAGGTATTTTTATTGAAATTCCATTTGAATATGAGTAAGGATTTTTTTTAAACACTTCAGAATGGTGCATCCAAATTATTTCAAACTTGAAAGTTGACTTGCTCAGATGTTTAGGAACAGTACAAGCAACAACAACAAGACTTAATTTTCTTTTGACAAAATTCACCAAAAAAAACACAATTTATAGGTTACTGCTGCCTTAAAAGCTGTACCTGCAATATACTGAATTAACTGTAATGTGGTGCAGCATGCTGTAATGTGGTGCAGCATGCTGTAATATGGTACCTGCCAGTATGTAAAGGACAAACACAATTATTCAGACAAAAAGTAATGAAAATAATTACCTCTAGTCGAAATGTTGACATGAGATAGTAAAAATTGATAAATTGAGTTCATTGTAATTTCATTATCCCAACGAGAGTTCATTGGGAGTATATCCATGAACCCTTGAATTAGCATGCAGCATAACTTTCATGGTTTTCAGTTGAGCTGAGACAAAAATTCATTCTTTTTCTCTCGAGCTCACTTCCACTTGCAAAACAATGAATGCATTCTTTGCTAGAGGTCTCTAATCTTGCACGGTATTCTTCCTACTCATTTCTCTCGCCTTGCCACTCCCTCACCCACCCGCCCTTAAAAAAAAAACACGCATACACACACACAACCCCCTAATTCACTTTTTGTAGAGGGGTGTGACATTAAATTAAACGGTAGCCCCAGCAGTGAGATTCCATCATGTGACTGACATTTTTTACATGCCTCTCTTCCCTCTCTCCCTCCATGTGCTCATCCTATAATACGTCTAGTCGGTTATCCCCTGCTTTTTGTCTGGTTGTTGCGATGTGGTTTGCTTACAAAATTCTTCCTTTGTCTCACAGCCTGAATGGGAAGCCTCTCAGACGATCAGGAAACTTGTCCCTAAAGCAAGGGAGGACTTGAGTAGCTTGTATTCTTGACAACGCTGAGCACTATTCACAAACACTATGGAAAACTAATCTTGTTCAATTCAACACTGTCGTATGCATACTACTATTATTATGTGTGTATATATATAGTATATATAGTTCTAATGAGGAGGCTAGCTCTAGGATATTTAATCATCTAAAATGATAACATAAGCATCTATGTAGAAGTATCAACTGTCTTAGAAGAGAATGTCAGCACAATTCATGTACCCCTCTCCTTCCTCGTCATTGGAGCCAGAGCGTGCTCTAGATGTGCCACTCTTCTTCGTTGCTTCAAGCACTGGGGTGTGGGCGGTGGTCTGTCCTGGGGTGATGCCCACTTCTGGACCAGTGGCCTTTGACTGACAACTGGTGTAAACTGGATTTTGGAAATCACTGATGTAATCTGTGGGAGAGTAGAGAGGGTTGGATTCCACCGACTTTTGCCATGGCTGCCCGGCAACTTGGTCTGCTACCGTGGTCGTGAGTAGTATTTCTTTGTCGCCTGACTTGACCTGTCCCAACCACGAAGTCTCGCTCACCACCCTCTTGACCTTCTTTGATTCATAGTTGCTTCCTTCTTCAGGTTGAACGGTCTCTACTTCTGTGGTCTTGCGGTAGATCAGCGCCCCTCGCACTGGGTCGATAATTCCTCCCATCTCGATGGCTTCATCAGAGAGAGGAGAGAGGGGGGTAAAAAAAGGGGGGGGGGTGGAATGCCACTAATCACAATACTCCTCTGATTATTGTTGTTGCTGTGTATATTGTATGATACTTTTTAAGATTTTTAAGAGGTGTAAAATATAACCGGGGGGGGGGGAGAAAAGAAATTATGCTTGTCAAATTGTCGTGGGTAATTGCTTCTACCTGGACTCGCAAGAGCAAGGGGGGAGAAAGGCTGTAAATAACCAGGCAGTGCCAAAAGTTGGTATTGAAAGAGCCTCTGGCCAGGTAATCAAGTCAGTGGGTGGGAGATGTGTTTTAGAGAATGCGACTGTACAATGCGTAGAATTGTGCGTAGAATTGTCTCGCCACTTTCTTGCCTGTACGCATGATGCTCGGAGGGTTTCTCGCAACATGCTAGCGTGTAATAATAAGTCGCAGCATTTGTTGGGATAAATCCAGGATTCCAGATTATAGTTAGCCTTATGTGAAGACGAGGTGGGGGGGGGGGGGGGGGTGGGGGGGGAGCTCACAACTTTTAAGGTGCTGCTGGTATTTTCCTTGGCCTCGAGCTGGAGTAGAACTACATCCACTTACTCTACACATGCACTAGCTTCCCCCATCCCACTCACACCCACCACAAATATGCCAGGGTCAAGGTTTATTGTAATATTGTTTTAGGTATTGGGGGGGGAGGGGGTTTAGGGTTCATTCCTGATTGAGCTGAGCAGGAAGTACTTGACTCCACTCAAACTTCCACAACCACTTGCCCTTTGACCTACCTTATCTACTCCCACCATCTCACTCTATTATGTATCCCTTAATTCACATCAACCAACCTGTAGTACTTGTTCAACCTCTCCCATCTATTATCCATCCCCTCCTCTCTCACCTCATTATCCATCCCCTCCTCTCTCACCTCATTATCCATCCCCTCCTCTCTCACCTCATTATCCATCCCCTCCTCTCACACCTCATTATCCATCCCCTCCTCTCTCACCTCATTATCCATCCCTCACACCTCATTATCCATCCCCTCCTCTCTCACCTCATTATCCATCCCTCTCACCTCATTATCCATCCCCTCCTTTCTCACCTCATTATCCATCCCCTCCTCTCACACCTCATTATCCATCCCCTCCTCTCTCACCTCATTATCCATCCCTCACACCTCATTATCCATCCCCTCCTCTCTCACCTCATTATCCATCCCTCTCACCTCATTATCCATCCCCTCATCTCTCACCTCATTATCCATCCCCTCCCCTCACACCTCATTATCCATCCCCTCCTCTCTCACCTCATTATCCATCCCCTCCTCTCTCACCTCATTATCCATCCCCTCCTCTCTCACCTCATTATCCATCCCCTCCTCTCTCACCTCATTATCCATCCCCTCCTCTCACACCTCATTATCCATCCCCTCCTCTCTCACCTCATTATCCATCCCCTCCTCTCACACCTCATTATCCATCCCTCTCACCTCATTATCCATCCCCTCCTCTCACACCTCATTATCCATCCCCTCCTCTCTCACCTCATTATCCATCCCCTCCTCTCACAGCTCATTATCCATCCCCTCCTCTCACCTCATTATCCATCCCCTCCTCTCACACCTCATTATCCATCCCCTCCTCTCTCACCTCATTATCCATCCCCTCCTCTAACACCATCCCCTCCTCTCACACCTCATTATCCATCCCCTCCTCTCTCACCTCATTATCCATCCCCTCCTCTCACACCTCATTATCCATCCCTCTCACCTCATTATCCATCCCCTCCTCTCACACCTCATTATCCATCCCCTCCTCTCTCACCTCATTATCCATCCCCTCCTCTCTCACCTCATTATCCATCCCCTCCTCTCACACCTCATTATCCATCCCCTCCTCTCTCACCTCATTATCCATCCCCTCCTCTCACACCTCATTATCCATCCCCTCCTCTCACACCTCATTATCCATCCCCTCCTCTCTCACCTCATTATCCATCCCCTCCTCTCTCACCTCATTATCCATCCCCTCCTCTCTCACCTCATTATCCATCCCCTCCTCTCTCACCTCATTATCCATCCCCTCCTCTCACACCTCATTATCCATCCCCTCCCCTCTCACCTCATTATCCATCCCCTCCCCTCTCACCTCATTATCCATCCCCTCCTCTCTCACCTCATTATCCATCCCCTCCTCTAACACCATCCCCTCCTCTCACACCTCATTATCCATCCCCTCCTCTCTCACCTCATTATCCATCCCCTCCTCTCACACCTCATTATCCATCCCTCTCACCTCATTATCCATCCCCTCCTCTCACACCTCATTATCCATCCCCTCCTCTCTCACCTCATTATCCATCCCCTCCTCTCTCACCTCATTATCCATCCCCTCCTCTCACACCTCATTATCCATCCCCTCCTCTCTCACCTCATTATCCATCCCCTCCTCTCACACCTCATTATCCATCCCCTCCTCTCACACCTCATTATCCATCCCCTCCTCTCTCACCTCATTATCCATCCCCTCCTCTCTCACCTCATTATCCATCCCCTCCTCTCTCACCTCATTATCCATCCCCTCCTCTCACCTCATTATCCATCCCCTCCTCTCACACCTCATTATCCATCCCCTCCCCTCTCACCTCATTATCCATCCCCTCCCCTCTCACCTCATTATCCATCCCCTCCTCTCTCACCTCATTATCCATCCACTCCCCTCTCACCTCATTATCCATCCCCTCCTCTCTCACCTCATTATCCATCCCCTCCTCTCACACCTCATTATCCATCCCCTCCTCTCACACCTCATTATCCATCCCCTCCTCTCTCACCTCATTGTCCATCCCCTCCTCTCACACCTCATTGTCCATCCCCTCCTCTCACACCTCATTATCCATCCCCTCCTCTCTCACCTCATTATCCATCCCCTCCTCTCACACCTCATTATCCATCCTCTCCTCTCTCACCTCATTATCCATCCCCTCATCTCATCCCCTCATCTCACACCTCATTATCCATCCCCTCCTCTCACACCTCATTATCCATCCCCTCCTCTCACACCTCATTATCCATCCCCTCCTCTCTCACCTCATTATCCATCCCTCCTCTCACACCTCATTATCCATCCCCTCCTCTCTCACCTCATTATCCATCCCCTCTCCTCTTTCACCTCATTATCCATCCCCTCCTCTCACACCTCATTATCCATCCTCTCCTCTCTCACCTCATTATCCATCCCCTCCTCTCTCACCTCATTATCCATCCCCTCCTCTCTCACCTCATTATCCATCCCCTCCTCTCTCACCTCATTATCCATCCCCTCCTCTCTCACCTCATTATCCATCCCCTCCTCTCTCACCTCATTATCCATCCCCTCTCCTCTTTCACCTCATTATCCATCCCCTCCTCTCACACCTCATTATCCATCCTCTCCTCTCTCACCTCATTATCCATCCTCTCCTCTCACCTCATTATCCATCCCCTCCTCTCTCACCTCATTATCCATCCCTCTCACCTCATTATCCATCCCTTCCTCTCACACCTCATTATCCATCCCCTCCTCTCTCACCTCATTATCCATCCCCTCCTCTCTCACCTCATTATCCATCCCCTCCTCTCACACCTCATTATCCATCCCCTCCTCTCTCACCTCATTATCCATCCCCTCCTCTCTCACCTCATTATCCATCCCCTCCTCTCTCACCTCATTATCCATCCCCTCCTCTCTCACCTCATTATCCATCCCCTCCTCTCACACCTCATTATCCATCCCCTCCTCTCACACCTTATTATCCATCCCCTCCTCTCTCACCTCATTATCCATCCCCTCCTCTCACACCTCATTATCCATACCCTCCTCTCACACCTCATTATCCATCCCCTCCTCTCACACCTCATTATCCACCCCCTCCTCTCTCACCTCATTATCCATCCCCTCCTCTCTCACCTCATTATCCATCCCCTCCTCTCACACCTCATTATCCATCCCCTCCTCTCACACCTCATTATCCATCCCTCTCACCTCATTATCCATCCCCTCCTCTCACACCTCATTATCCATCCCCTCCTCTCACACCTCATTATCCATCCCTCTCACCTCATTATCCAACCCCTCCTCTCTCACCTCATTATCCATCCCCTCCTCTCTCACCTCATTATCCATCCCCTCCTCTCACACCTCACTATCCATCCCCTCCTCTCTCACCTCATTATCCATCCCCTCCTCTCACACCTCATTATCCATCCCCTCCTCTCTCACCTCATTATCCATCCCCTCCTCTCACACCTCATTATCCATCCCTCTCACCTCATTATCCATCCCCTCCTCTCACACCTCATTATCCATCCCCTCCTCTCTCACCTCATTATCCATCCCCTCCTCTCTCACCTCATTATCCATCCCCTCCTCTCACACCTCATTATCCATCCCCTCCTCTCTCACCTCATTATCCATCCCCTCCTCTCACACCTCATTATCCATCCCCTCCTCTCACACCTCATTATCCATCCCTCTCACCTCATTATCCATCCCCTCCTCTCCAACCTCATTATCCATCCCCTCCTCTCTCACCTCATTATCCATCCCCTCCTCTCACACCTCATTATCCATCCCCTCCTCTCTCACCTCATTATCCATCCCTTCCTCTCTCACCTCATTATCTGCCCCTCCTCTCACACCTCATTATCCATCCCCTCCTCTCACACCTCATTATCCATCCCCTCCTCTCTCACCTCATTATCCATCCCCTCCTCTCTCACCTCATTATCCATCCCCTCCTCTCTCACCTCATTATCCATCCCCTCCTCTCACACCTCATTATCCATCCCCTCCTCTCACCCTCATTATCCATCCCCTCCTCTCACACCTCATTATCCATCCCCTCCTCTCACACCTCATTATCCATCCCCTCCTCTCACACCTCATTATCCATCCCCTCCTCTCTCACCTCATTATCCATCCCCTCCTCTCACACCTCATTATCCATCCCCTCCTCTCACACCTCATTATCCATCCCCTCCTCTCACACCTCATTATCCATCCCCTCCTTTCTCACCTCATTATCCATCCCCTCCTCTCTCACCTCATCCATCCCCTCCTCTCTCACCTCATTATCCATCCCCTCCTCTCTCACCTTATTATCCATCCCCTCATCTCACACCTCATTATCCATCCCCTCCTCTCACACCTCATTATCCATCCCCTCCTCTCACACCTCATTATTGTCCTTAACCTCTTTAACCTCTTCACTTCCTCCATTATATGTCCCCACTTTGACCATTTCCCTCCAATGAGAGTGATCAAGACCGTTGCATGGAAGTTTAACCTCTGCTGGTGCTGAGAGTATGGTTGTTTTTAATCTCTACTGTGCATGTGTGAAGCAGAGGACAAAATAATGTGTGGCAGATGCAGTCATGCATATCAGGAGTGTAGTAGCACGTGCAGCACTTCATGTAGTGATTTGAACCATATGGGAGTGTAGTGGCACTTCATGTAGTGATTTGAACCCTTAGGGAGTGTAATGGCACTTCATGTAGTGATTTGAACCCTCAGGGAGTGTAGCAGCACTTCATGTAGTGATTTGAACCCTCAGGGAGTGTAGCAGCACTTCATGTAGTGATTTGAACCCTCTGGGAGTGTAGTGGCACTTCATGTAGTGATTTGAACCCTCAGGGAGTGTAGCAGCACTTCATGTAGTGATTTGAACCCTCGGGGAGTGTAATGGCACTTCATGTAGTGATTTGAACCACATTAGGGAGTGTAGTGGCACTTCATGTAGTGATTTGAACCCTCGGGGAGTGTAGTAGCACTTCATGTAGTATTTCAGAACACCGAGCGCCAGAAACAAAAAATCAGAACTCATATCTCAGCCAAAACTTACTTTGGCAGCTCCTTGGCATCCACACAGGAAGCAGTTCCAGCGTGCCTTCAACCCTTCGCTAAAGGTTGTATATATATCGGCAGATTTTAAAGTCAAAACCGTGAAGTTTGTGGTAAAGGGTCCATGCATATACCATCTTTTTTCTTCCATTCACACAACTTCATGAGTTTCAATATAATAATATACCAAAAGACTCCGATAAATGCTTCTCGGTTCAGTTAAAAAAATGAAAATTGGTAACATGCCAGACCTACCAAGTCTCATGCCTCCAGCACGAGTTTCGTGCTTGACAGGTCATTCTCACGCATGCTCACGCCCAAGTGCAACATTCTCACGCTTGCGCCCAAGTGCTCATGCCTCCCCAACCATTTCCAGTTGCCCTTATCTTGGGCTGGAGACATGAGGACCAGTCCCTTGCCAATGTCTGTTAAAGGCGAGCTTGCTGCTGGGAATAATGATTATTTAAGCCGTTCTGTTGTGGGCATGCATTCATTTCCCACTAGATGTGTTTCATATATGACTGAGAACTAATCACAAACGACTGCTGCAGTAGCTAACGGAGAGTTATTTTGTGACAAAAAAATATTTATAGACAATATAGTCAATTGGGGTAAAAAAAAGCCGGGGGGGGTAGTTGGGGTAAAAAAAGACCAGGGGTCTGGGGAAGACACAGCTGCTTTAAGAATTAAAGCAATCCTTGATCTGTCAAGTACTTTTAATGGGCTTTTCATTAATGTGTGTTTTTGTATAAAAATATTGACATGGAGGACATGACAAAATAAAGAACCTAAACATGTAGAAAATACCCGAAATTAACTTTTTTCTGACTCACCTTAACTTTTGGGTAGATTAATCAAACTAGTTAGTAAATTATGAATGCTAGCCAAAAGAAAATAGTTACTAAATGGTTTATTCATTGACGAAAAAAAATTAATTTTTTAAAAAATATTTTAGGGGGTTTGGTACCGGCTTTTTTTTACCCCAGATATTTTTGGTCACTCGGGGTAAAAAAAAGCCAGGTTGTTTTTTTTGGCAATTTTTTTCTCGTCTTTTTTCGAGTACTATATTTTCATTTTTTCTTCTCCAGTCATGCTAATTTGTGAGTTAAAGCATAATTGTGAGTAATATGAATTATTTGAATATGAATAAACCACCTAGTCAATGGTACATGGACTATTGCATCATTCTGATGGACAGAATGATACAATAGTATATATATATATAATGTGAGTAACTGAATATGAATAAACCAACTTTAGTCATTGATTATCAATGGTACATGGACTATTTCATCATGACCAAAGTTTTCAGTGATGACGAAGATGCTGATCCCACATCAGCTGAATTTAGCTTCCATAACCAAAAAAGAGCGAAGCACAGACTTTTCTACGATTGGCCAAAGCAGGAAGATGTGGAGATAGTAGCAGTGGATCGTTGCATGTATGGGTTCAGCCAGTAGTGGAAACAGTTAGTCGAGGGAATGCACTGCTGAAGTTCGAGTGTGAAGCAAAAGTGATAAACAATTTCAAGTATTTTTCTTTAAGAAAATGCAGTAAAACCCAACTGTTAACCATTATTGTACTATATATTGTAGTATTTGAACAAATTTTAATGAAAAAAGATTCAATTGATAAAGGTGTTGTCTACATTGTCGTTAATTGATAAAATATTAAAATATTGAAGTATTTACATTTGATTTTACCGTTTAGGATATTTTTAAAGGGGTGGGTTTTTTTTACCCCGAACCGGCTTTTTTTTACCCCTTTCATGGGGTAAAAAAAAGCCACCATATTTTTATTAATATTTCATTATAGGACATAGGATATATTTTTTTAATTTATGTAGTCATCATTTGATAGTAAAGTACTAGAGGATGGCACATGTGTTTTTAGTAAATCCTTTACTCTGGCTCTTAAAAGGTAAAGTTAAGGGAAACGGCTTTTTTTTACCCCAATTGACTATATTTGTTCTAGTATTAGATGGAAGGGGGGGGGGGGGGGGGGGGGGGATAGGTGCAATATATATATTTACTAATATATATATTACTACAGTGGGAGAGATCCTAAAGCATCACCTGAGAATGCTCATGTCTATGCTCGGTGTTTATCCAGGAAAGAGATTCTGAGAGTGTGTAATTTGCAAGAGGAACCAGCGGATATTGTTGCCACTATGATATGTCTCGCACTTTTGGTGGTTAGTGGGATTGATTCTCACTCCTGCTGAAAGCCCAACCGTGGCAGCTATGTCAATGCTCGCATGTGCTGAGCCTAGCTGAACTGGTTCACGGCAATATTGAGCCTACTGGTTCACTGCAATATTGAGCCTAGCTGAACTGGTTCACGGCAATATTGAGCCTACTGGTTCACTGCAATATTGAGCCTAGCTGAACTGGTTGACTGCAATATTGAGCCTAGCTCACTGCAATATTGAGCCTAGCTGAACTGGTTCACTGCAATATTGAGCCTACTGGTTCACTGCAATGTTGAGCCTAGCTGAACTGGTTCACTGCATTATATTGAGCCTAGCTCACTGCAATATTGAGCCTAGCTGAACTGTGGTTCACTGCAATATTGAACCTATCACTGCAATATTGAGCCTAGCTGAACTGGTTCACTGCAATATTGAACCTATCACTGCAATATTGAGCCTAGCTGAACTGGTTCACTGCAATATTGAGCCTAGCTCACTGCAATATTGAGCCTAGCTCACTGCAATATTGAGCCTAGCTGAACTGGTTCACTGCAATATTGAGCCTAGCTCACTGCAATATTGAGCCTAGTTGAACTGGTTCACTGCAATATTGAGCCTACTGGTTCACTGCAATGTTGAGCCTAGCTGAACTGGTTCACTGCATTATATTGAGCCTAGCTCACTGCAATATTGAGCCTAGCTGAACTGTGGTTCACTGCAATATTGAACCTATCACTGCAATATTGAGCCTAGCTCACTGCAATATTGAGCCTAGCTGAACTGGTTCACTGCAATATTGAGCCTACTGGTTCACTGCAATGTTGAGCCTAGCTGAACTGGTTCACTGCATTATATTGAGCCTAGCTCACTGCAATATTGAGCCTAGCTGAACTGTGGTTCACTGCAATATTGAACCTATCACTGCAATATTGAGCCTAGCTGAACTGGTTCACTGCAATATTGAACCTATCACTGCAATATTGAGCCTAGCTGAACTGGTTCACTGCAATATTGAGCCTAGCTCACTGCAATATTGAGCCTAGCTCACTGCAATATTGAGCCTAGCTGAACTGGTTCACTGCAATATTGAGCCTAGCTCACTGCAATATTGAGCCTAGTTGAACTGGTTCACTGCAATATTGAGCCTAGCTCACTGCAATATTGAGCCTAGTTGAACTGGTTCACTGCAATATTGAGCCTAGCTCACTGCAATATTGAGCCTAGTTGAACTGGTTCACTGCAATATTGAGCCTAGCTCACTGCAATATTGAGCCTAGTTGAACTGGTTCACTGCAATATTGAACCTAGTTGAACTGGTTCACTGCATTATATTGAGCCTATCCCACTGCAATATTGAGCCTAGCTGAACTGTGGTTCACTGCAATATTGAACCTATCACTGCAATATTGAGCCTGATTCATGCAATATTGAGCCTAGCTCACTGTAATATTGAGCTTAGCTGAACTGGTTCACTGCAATATTAAGCCTAGCTGGACTAATATTGAGCCTAGCTGGACTAATATTGAGCCTAGCTGAACTGGTTCACTGCAATATTGAGCCTAGCTGGACTAATATTGAGCCTAGCTGGACTAATATTGAGCCTAGCTGAACTGGTTCACTGCAATATTAAGCCTAGCTGGACTAATATTGAGCCTAGCTGGACTAATATTGAGCCTAGCTGAACTGGTTCACTGCAATATTGAGCCTAGCTGGACTAATATTGAGCCTAGCTGGACTAATATTGAGCCTAGCTAGACTAATATTGAATCTAGCTGGACTAATATTGAGCCTAGCTGGACTGGTTCACTGCAATGTTGAGATTAGCTGAACTGATTTATGCAATATTGAGCCTAGCTGGACTAATATTGAGCCTAGCTGAACTGGTTCACTGCAATATTGAGCCTAGCTGAACTAATATTGAGCCTAGCTGAACTGGTTCACTGCAATATTAAGCCTAGCTGGACTAATATTGAGCCTGGCTGGACTAAATATTGAGCCTAGCTGAACTGGTTCACTGCAATATTGAGCCTAGCTGGACTAATATTGAGCCTAGCTGCTAATATTGAGCCTAGCTGAACTAATATTGAGCCTAGCTGAAATGGTTCACTGCAATATTGAGCCTAGCTGGACTAATATTGAGCCTAGCTGAACTGAATCAGTTGGTTTACTGAGAATCTACATCTTGTGTGGGAAATGTTTATACTGTTAGCAACCTGCTGACCGTGCTATCACGACGAGTAGCAGTGTCGTCATGTGAGGATGAGGTTATGTGCCGACAAGAGTTCCAGTACAGACCTTCAATAAAACCAAGTCAGCTACTCGTAATCCATGTACATATGTGTGTGTGTGTATGTATGAATGTATGTATGTGTGTGCATGTATGTATGTATGTGTGTGTGTATGTATGTATGGTTAGTTAACCTGAGAAGTGGCTACAAAGTGCTGCACTTGAAGGTGGTTGCTTGACTATGATAGTTATAGAGCAACCAATGATCTTCAAAAGAAAAAGAATTTACCCGGAGGCCACAAACATTTGCAAGACCCTTATCCTTAAGTGCACCAATATCATTATTTTTAAAGGTAAAGGGTCTTCTAAATGTTCGTGGCCTGCTTAGGTAAATTCTTGCTTCCTTTTTCCTTTGACAAGTCAATTTGTTATTGAATAAAACATTTCTGTTGTAGAGGTGTAATAATATTTAAGTTTGTCCAATTGTGAAATTTCACCACCTAATGTCACTGCACAAAGCCAACCACGCACAAACAGAACACTTGGGACATCGACAGGTGAAAAGTCATGTACTCTCAATGCAGCAGGCTGGATCTGTCAAGTGAGTTTGCTCTGATTATAGCAACAGTGGCTCTGCCTGCCTATATACTTTCATGCTGTGCTGGCTCTGCACAAATGCAAACAGTGTGCATCTACTTCCTTGTCAAGATGGTATCAAAACTCTAATGTATCCTTCACTATGGGAAGCAAGATGGCAGCATGAATGGGGAGGGAGGAACAGGAACCTATGGGGAGAGAAGAACAGGAACCTGGGGAGGGAGGAACAGGAACCTATGGGGAGAGAGGAACAGGAACCTATGGGGAGGGAGGAACAGGAACCTATGGGGAGGGAGGAACAGGAACCTATGGGGAGGGAGGAACAGGAACTTATGGGGAGGGAGGAACAGGAACTTATGGGAAGGAAGGAACAGGAACCTTGGCGGGAGGAACAGGAACCTATGGGGAGAGAGGAACAGGAACCTATGGGGAGAGAGGAACAGGAACCTATGGGGAGGGAGGAACAGGAACCTATGGGGAGGGAGGAACAGGAACCTATGGGGAGGGAGGAACAGGAACCTATGAGGAGGGAACAGGAACCTATGGGGAGGGAGGAACAGGAACCTATGGGGAGGAAGGAACAGGAACCTATGGGGAGAGAGGAACAGGAACCTATGGGGAGAGAGGAACAGGAACCTATGGCGAAGGAGGAACAGGAACCTATGGGGAGGGAGGAACAGGAACTTATGGGGAGGGAGGAACAGGAACCTATGGGGAGGGAGGAACAGGAACCTATGGGGAGAGAGGAACAGGAACCTATGGGGAGGGAAGAACAGGAACCTATGGGGAGGGAGGAACAGGAACCCTATGGGGATGGAGGAACAGGAACTTATGGGGAGGAAGGAACAGGAACCTATGGGGAGGGAGGAACAGGACCCTATGTGGAGGGAGGAACAGGAACCTATGGGGAGAGAGGAACAGGAACCTATGGGGAGGGAGGAACAGGAACCTATGGGGAGGGAGGAACAGGAACTTATTGGGAGAGAGGAACAGGAACCATGGGGAAGGAGGAACAGGAACCTATGGGAAAGGAGGAACAGGAACTTATGGGGAGGGAGGAACAGGAACCTATGGGGAGGGAAGGAACAGGAGCCTATGGAGAGGGAGGAACAGGAACCTATGGAGAAGGAGGAACAGGAACCTATGGGGAGAGAGGAACAGGAACCTATGGGGAGGGAGGAACAGGAACCTATGGGGAGGGAGGAACAGGAACCTATGGGGAGGGAGGAACAGGAACCTATGAGGAGGGAGGAACAGGAACCTATGGGGAGGGAGGAACAGGAACCTGTGGGGAGGGAGGAACAGGATTTCTTTCGACATCAGTTGGAAAGGGGGGTCAAGGTAATGTGGTGTAGAAAAGATCCATGCCATCTGTGGAAGAGTAGAGAAGCTGGCCTTGAGAAGTGAACTGGATAGTATAGCAATCTCTACTATCTGTAATAGTTTCTCTTTGGAACTGATGTGGTACACTGGGCTGGGCAATCTGGCCTTGCAGTGAGAATGGACCAAATAACAAAAGCTCACTTGCTTTTGTTCACTTTTTTAATTTTAATGATAACCAGCTACGGATTATTTTAAACGCTTCTAGACACGTGCCACTAACTTTGCATTCCCTCTATTCACAAGCGATGAGAACACATCACATAAATATACAGCCGTACAATGTTCTCTATTTACCATCCACTGATTCCTCTTCCAGGTCATCTAAACTCCTCAGACCAGTTTTCTTGTTGAGCTTTCGTTGGTTTTCACTCTCCCGTGTTCTGCACAAAGAACAAGTGTTTTTTAAAATGCTTGTGCACATACACATGTCAGTATACGCTGTTTAGAACAGTGCAGGTACATTCTTACATTACGGAATTATATGAATAATTATGTCCTCCCCTCCTCCAGGTGAGCTCGCCATTACAATCATGCATCTTTTATATTTGTTGTTTCACAAGAAAAGAAAAGAAATTTCTTGGGCCCCGCCCCGCCCCTACATTTCCCTGCATTAAAATTCTTATCCCTCTTTTGTTGTTGTTGTTGTTGCTGTTGCTGTTGTTGTTGCTGTTGTTGTTGTTGCTGTTGTTGTTGTTGTTGCAGGTCTACCTTTTGTATTTCCTCCCGATGATCCCTAGAATGATGAGGAGCACTCCGATGACGATGATGGAGCTTGTTATTACAATCGCTGTCACAGCCCACATAGGAATAGAGCGAGTAGGAACTATAGATGCCATTAAGGTGGGCTCAGGAGCATTGCTGACCACTCCTACAACGACTAGACCTGCAGCAGCAAGCTCCGCCTTAATCTGATCCGAAAGCAAGCGAAACATTTCAACGAGTTTGTCGGCTGAAATGAGATTGTCATTGCTGTCTCTCCCAAAGAGGTCGATTTCAAAGAAGGTGGCGTTCACTTGCTTCGTACTGACGACGTCGACTTCAGTGTCGAGTGCTCCTCCAATGCGCTTCTCGACATCCTCTAGGTCGAAGAGGTTCACATCTCCAATTAAAGTAACGGTTACAGTATCTCCAGCATCAAAGAGCTCGATGGTTAGTTCGCACCTGGCAATATTGGGCGGCTCTCCTCTGTCACTGACGACTATCAGGGGATGAATAATCTCAGCAGATGTGAATGTACTCAGGTCACTGTAAAATTTTAAAAGAGAGCATATAATGGAATGGCAGAGGATATTAATGCTTTCTACTAGTTATTTGTGCATCAGCACTCTCTAAGGATATGTTATCCCAGTGTATTCTACTTCCAGTCACTGCACAAGAAATGGACTCTCCTTTTCTAGGGAACAGAGAGCTGTCTTTAGAGCACTTCCTCAGTATGTGGCAAATGTTAGTCGCAACTCTTATCACTGTTAGTGTACAACTTGATCATTACTGAGCTAATACCAACTCCTCTTCCCTTGAGCTAGTTGGTCTACCATTGCAAGCTGTCCAACTTAATGTGTAGCACAACTGTTATCAAAGTGTGTGCATCCTAGCTTACTTCTCTCTCTCTCTCTTAGGAATATGAGAGAATGGATATGCTTCACATTGCAGTGCATCAGAATAGAATAAATTATGCAATGCTAGTCCATGCGGTTTATTGTGAATCGACCTTTAAACCACAAGATTCTGGACAAGAACATGTTCATAAGAACTCGTACCTCATGCTTCGTGACCGTATATACTCTAAGTAGGCGGAGTTACGATTACCCACAATTAGAGAGACCTCTTCTTACTAACCTAGCCTGCTGAACTGGGAGGGGCTGAACGACTTCTCAGGTATTGCAATTAGAGAAACCTCTTCTTACTAACCCTTGAATCCTTCGCTAAGGTCCTGTGTGCCTTGAATTCTTCGCTAAGGTCCTGTGTGCCTTGAATCCTTCGCTAAGGTCCTGTGTGCCTTGAATCCTTCGCTAAGGTCCTGTGTGTCTTGAATCCTTCGCTAAGGTCCTGTGTGTCTTGAATCCTTCGCTAAGGTCCTGTGTGCCTTGAATCCTTCGCTAAGGTCCTGTGTGTCTTGAATCCTTCGCTAAGGTCCTGTGTGTCTTGAATCCTTCGCTAAGGTCCTGTGTGCCTTGAATCCTTCGCTAAGGTCCTGTGTGCCTTGAATCCTTCGCTAAGGTCCTGTGTGCCTTGAATCCTTCGCTAAGGTCCTGTGTGTCTTGAATCCTTCGCTAAGGTCCAGTGTGCCTTGAATCCTTCGCTAAGGTCCTGTGTGCCTTGAATCCTTCACTAAGGTCCTGTGTGTCTTGAATCCTTCGCTAATGTCCTGTGTGCCTTGAATCCTTCGCTAAGGTCCTGTGTGCCTTGAATCCTTCGCTAAGGTCCTGTGTGTCTTGAATCCTTCGCTAAGGTCCTGTGTGTCTTGAATCCTTCGCTAAGGTCCTGTGTGTCTTGAATCCTTCGCTAAGGTCCTGTGTGCCTTGAATCCTTCGCTAAGGTCCTGTGTGCCTTGAATCCTTCGCTAAGGTCCTGTGTGCCTTGAATCCTTCGCTAAGGTCCTGTGTGCCTTGAATCCTTCGCTAAGGTTATGTGTGCCTTGAATCCTTCGCTAAGGTCCTGTGTGTCTTGAATCCTTCGCTAGGGTCCTGTGTGTCTTGAATCCTTCGCTAAGGTCCTGTGTGCCTTGAATCCTTCGCTAAGGTCCTGTGTGCCTTGAATCCTTCGCTAAGGTCCTGTGTGCCTTGAATCCTTCGCTAAGGTTATGTGTGCCTTGAATCCTTCGCTAAGGTCCTGTGTGTCTTGAATCCTTCGCTAGGGTCCTGTGTGCCTTGAATCCTTCGCTGAGGCAGTAAGCTGGCAGAGCAAAATAATTGTCTTCATGGATATAATATCTATAACTCATTTCTTTCACTCATATAACTTTGAGTACCGTAAAATTTCCCCGTCAGAAGACAAATGTTCCATGTATTTGCAATGACTAATCTTGTTTCTTGAATGAGTAAAACATGAAAAATTGGTAAAGATTGTTCACACATTAGACCTTCTCATGCACGAGCAATGTTGAGCCTAGCAGAACTGATGATTCAGCAGCTAATGATTCAGCAGCTGCTGTTGTCACAAAGAAGTTAACGGTCCGACACTTGTTTTACTGAGAAACTTGCTCTGTCATTACCAGCACGAAACAAAACAAGGTGAATTAGTAGTGATCCTCCTTGAGTGTATGTATACCTTGTGATACATGGTAATGAATAACATCTTCTATGGCTAGTTAGCTCTTGCAGTGAACCTGAGGACTGTTGCAAAGTTCTTGAAAGGGGATGATGCTATTATTTATTTATAGAAGAACAAGATCTAAAACAATATTTGAAAACAAATATATTGGTATTGGTTCAACCCTGATTTTAAAAATGGCAGCAACCAAGCCACTAAAACTCACTTTGCCAGCTTCTCAGTATGGTTTCGGCCAATCTTGACCCCCAAACACTTCCAGCATGCTTTAAATCCTTTGCGTAGGTAATAAACCGGCAGCTCCCCCCCCCCTTCCCCCAAATGATTAATCTTCAAGATCTTGTATATCTGTCTATGTATCTATCTACTCCCCCCACATATAAGTTGCATGCAATATGTCTGTTCATCATAGAAGACTCCACACTGTCCAGCGCATTGCAACGACTGCACTAATTTGAAACACCTGAAGTTTGGTAAAGGTCATTAATATCATAAACACACTTGTGCATCTGCAATATTTGAGCAACTGCAACTGCACATTTTTGTATCAAGAAGTGTTTCCTCAGAAATTTACTCTTGTGGCAATAGCACAGAACTGAGTCACCAAGCTTGCTGCACGTTTTCATACCAAGAAGTGGTCGACCTGGTCTGGTTGAAGGTCTGTGTATTATATATTAACAAGAGCAACTACTTATTATGATGCAAATATGAATCAGAATGCATAGATAGGCATGCGTTAGTACTTTAATAGTAAACATGGTAAATATGGTTGGTTAGTCCTGGTGTTACACTGAGTAACTTCTGTAAGTAGCTGCTTGCTTCACTATAAAAAAATTAATTAAAAGTGAGACAAAAAATAAAATTGACCAGAAAAACCAGAAAAAGAAATGTTTACCTCAATCATTTACAGCACCCTAATGAAAACCACTCTTCTTTTCTAAAGAAAAAATCTATATATATTATAGTCCGGGTCCTGTAAATGATGATTAATAGGTAAAGGGTCCTGTAAATGATTAATAGGTAAAGGGTCCTGTAAATGATGTGATAGTTAAAGGGTCCTGTAAATTATTGTGGTGGGGTCATGGTAGAAGCATTCACATGATTGGGACCTGTTTCAACTGATGTTGCTACCACCAATGGGTAGCAAGTTCACTAACACTGAACCATTGATCAAGCACCAATATGCTTGAAGATGGAAGTAGTCTCATCAATGTCATGAAGATGGAAGTAGTCATCAATGTCATGAAGATGGAAGTAGTCATCAATGTCATGAAGATGGAAGTAGTCATCAAAGTCATGAAGATGGAAGTAGTCATCAATGTCATGAAGATGGAAGTAGTCATCAATGTCATGAAGATGGAAGTAGTCATCAATGTCATGAAGATGGAAGTAGTCATCAATGTCATGAAGATGGAAGTAGTCATCAAAGTCATGAAGATGGAAGTAGTCATCAATGTCATGAAGATGGAAGTAGTCATCAATGTCATGAAGATGGAAGTCGTCGATGTCATGAAGATGGAAGTAGTCATCAATGTCATGAAGATGGAAGTAGTCATCAATGTCATGAAGATGGAAGTAGTCATGAAGATGGAGGTCGTCGTCAATGTCATGAAGATGAAAGTAGTCATCAATGTCATGAAGATGGAAGTAGTCATGAATGTCATGAAGATGGAAGTAGTCATCAATGTCATGAAGATGGAAGTAGTCATCAATGTCATGAAGATGGAAGTAGTCTCATCAATGTCATGAAGATGGAAGTAGTCATCAATGTCATGAAGATGGAAGTAGTCATCAATGTCATGAAGATGGAAGTAGTCATCAATGTCATGAAGATGGAAGTAGTCATCAATGTCATGAAGATGGAAGTAGTCATCAATGTCATGAAGATGGAAGTAGTCATCAATGTCATGAAGATGGAAGTAGTCATCAATGTCATGAAGATGGAAGTAGTCATCAATGTCATGAAGATGGAAGTAGTCATCAATGTCATGAAGATGGAAGTAGTCATCAATGTCATGAAGATGGAAGTAGTCATCAATGTCATGAAGATGGAAGTAGTCATCAATGTCATGAAGATGGAAGTAGTCATCAATGTCATGAAGATGGAAGTAGTCATCAAAGTCATGAAGATGGAAGTAGTCATCAATGTCATGAAGATGGAAGTAGTCATCAATGTCATGAAGATGGAAGTAGTCATCAATGTCATGAAGATGGAAGTAGTCATCAATGTCATGAAGATGGAAGTAGTCATCAATGTCATGAAGATGGAAGTAGTCATCAATGTCATGAAGATGGAAGTAGTCATCAATGTCATGAAGATGGAAGTAGTCATCAATGTCATGAAGATGGAAGTAGTCATCAATGTCATGAAGATGGAAGTAGTCATCAATGTCATGAAGATGGAAGTAGTCATCAATGTCATGAAGATGGAAGTAGTCATCAATGTCATGAAGATGGAAGTAGTCATCAAAGTCATGAAGATGGAAGTAGTCATCAATGTCATGAAGATGGAAGTAGTCATCAATGTCATGAAGATGGAAGTCGTCGATGTCATGAAGATGGAAGTAGTCATCAATGTCATGAAGATGGAAGTAGTCATCAATGTCATGAAGATGGAAGTAGTCATGAAGATGGAGGTCGTCGTCAATGTCATGAAGATGGAAGTCGTCATCATTGTCATGAAGATGGAAGTAGTCATCAATGTCATGAAGATGGAAGTAGTCATCAATGTCATGAAGATGGAAGTAGTCATAAAGGTCATGAAGATAGAAGTTGTTGATGTCATGAAGATGGAAGTAGTCATCAATGTCATGAAGATGAAAGTAGTCATCATTGTCATGAAGATGGAGGTCGTCATCAATGTCATGAAGATGGAAGTAGTCATCAATGTCATGAAGATGGAAGTAGTCATCAATGTCATGAAGATGGAGGTTGTCATCAATGTCATGAAGATGGAAGTAGTCATCAATGTCATGAAGATGGAAGTAGTCATCAATGTCATGAAGATGGAAGTAGTCGTCAATGTCATGAAGATGGAAGTAGTCATCAATGTCATGAAGATGGAAGTAGTCATCAATGTCATGAAGATGGAAGTAGTCATGAATGTCATGAAGATGGAAGTAGTCGTCAATGTCATGAAGATGGAAGTAGTCGTCAATGTCATGAAGATGGAAGTAGTCATCAATGTCATGAAGATGGAAGTAGTCATCAATGTCATGAAGATGGAAGTAGTCATCAATGTCATGAAGATGGAAGTAGTCATCAATGTCATGAAGATGGAAGTAGTCATCAATGTCATGAAGATGGAAGTAGTCATGAAGATGGAGGTCGTCGTCAATGTCATGAAGATGGAAATCGTCGTCAATGTCATGAAGATGGAAGTCATCAATGTATTGAAGATGGAAGTAGTCATCAATGTCATGAAGATGGAAGTCGTCGTCGATGGCATGAAGATGGAAGTCGTCATCATTGTCATGAAGATGAAAGTAGTCATCAATGTCATGAAGATGGAAGTAGTCGTCGATGTCATGAAGATGGAAGTAGTCATCAATGTCATGAAGATGGAAGTCGTCGTCAATGTCATGAAGATGGAAGTAGTCGTCAATGTCATGAAGATGGAAGTAGTCATCGATGTCATGAAGATGGAAGTAGTCATCAATGTCATGAAGATGGAAGTAGTCATCAATGTCATGAAGATGGAAGTAGTCATCAATGTCATGAAGATGGAAGTAGTCATCAATGTCATGAAGATGGAAGTAGTCATCAATGTCATGAAGATGGAAGTAGTCATCAATGTCATGAAGATAGAAGTTGTCGATGTCATGAAGATGGAAGTAGTCATCAATGTCATGAAGATAGAAGTTGTCGATGTCATGAAGATGGAAGTAGTCATCAATGTCATGAAGATGGAAGTCGTCATCGTCATGAAGATGGAAGTAGTCATCAATGTCATGAAGATGGAAGTAGTCATCAATGTCATGAAGATGGAAGTCGTCGTCGATGGCATGAAGATGGAAGTAGTCATGAAGATGGAGGTCATCGTCAATGTCTTGAAGATGGAAGTCGTCGTCAATCTCATGAAGATGGAAGTCATCGTCGATGGCATGAAGATGGAAGTCGTCGTCGATGCCATGAAGATGGAAGTCGTTGTCGATGCCACAAAGATGGAAGTCGTTGTCATGGAAGTAGTCGTTGATGCCACAAAGGAAGTAGTCATTAATGTCAGAAGCACGAGTCTTTCTCAAGACTGGCTTTGATGGTTATGTCTGCCAACATTGAAGGGTTTTCTGTAGCAAAACAAAGTATTCTTGCTACATTATGCAACGAGATGCAGTGTGACGTCCTCTCCCTGCAAGCACCACACTGAGGGAGCGAGAACAATCGCCCAAGAATACCAGGAATGGTGCTATATATGTCAGAACAAGATCAGTGATGGAAGCCACTTCTAAAACTGAAGATGGCAATGTCAAAAGAGCTGAGCAGAGCAGTAGTAACCTCAGTGCAGCCACCTGGCATGGATTTTCTAACTCTACTCCCAAGCTGCTTAGCAAACTGCAGACAATCATTGAGGAGACTTCAATAGTTACAGCACCCAATGGTGATACAAGGAGACTAACAACGATGGAGAAGCAGTCGAAGAATGGATGGATGCCAACCAGCTTAGTCTCATCCACGATCCTAAATTGCCAGCCTCTTTCTTCAGTGCCCAGGTGGAAGGGCGGCTATAATCTTGTTATTGTCATCAGCGACATTGCTGGCCCTTTGTAAGAAGCTTGTTATAGATTTTATACAGACACAACACCGACCAATTGGTGTTCAAGTAAATGCTGAGTGGTAGAAGGAAACACTTCAACTTCAAGAAGGCTAACTGGGAGGGATTTACGTGAGAACTGGATCGCAAGGTTCACAAACCATTACAAGACCACTACAACCTGTTTGCTAAACTGGTCCAGGAAACAGTCAGAAGGAAGATCTCCCCAGAGACTGAAGCCGAGTGGTCTTACCACCAAGGAGAATGCTGAACTCTGCAGCAAGTATGTCTCAATATCCGATCCTTTCTTAGGAGACAAATCTACTGGTGAGAAGGTGATGATATGTACCTCTCAAGAGCATCAGAACATCTGGAACACCTTGATAGATAACGGATCTTACAAGCAAGAAGGCATGGTATCTTATTCGAAAGCTTGGAGGTGATTTCAAGAAAGCTGCTGAAATCCAAATATGACTGCTGACCAAGTTGCACAACAGTTGCTCCTGAAAAGGGACCAACAACAGAGAGCCCAATTAAATGAACCACAGCTACAAGCCTGGCTTCACAAGACCTTCACCATGGATGAGCCGGTAACTAGTTTAAAACCCGGAAAAGCAATTGATCCTGAGCAATGAAGCAGATTAAGCACTTTGGCTAGCAAGCAAAGAGATGACTTCTATGCTTGTTCAACCACTGTTTAGTAACATACAAATTACCTAAAATCAGGTGGAAAGGACATGTAATAGCACCATTAAAGGATGCCTCAAATCTCAAGAGCTTTTGGCCAATTTGCTTTCTCTGCCACACCTGAGCGCCTGATGTAACAGGATAATACCAACTGTAGATGAGCAAGTCATTCCAGAGCAAGCAGGATTCTGCCCTGGAAAATCAGCAACAAGCCACCAACTTCTCAACCTCACACAACGCATCGAAGACATTGGCTGGTAACCAGTGTTTCTTTTTGTAGACTTGCTTATTACTGTCAACCATAGATGCCTTCTCTGTAAGATCATAGAGTGACAAACACATCTGCCTAATGCGGTATGGAAAGCAGGCTTCAGAATTGCCAATTCTTTTAGCTGCAATATAACATCTATACATGAATGACCCCCTTAGACGATGTTAGCCGCCACCTAATACGCTGATCACCTATCACCATGCAAAGCACTGGTTTTAACACTGTTGAGTAAATGCTTTCTGAGGCCTGTGGTACAACCTACTGTGAAGAAAACTGCCCTTGCACAAACCCATCGAAGATGCAAGTGTGTGCATTCCACCTTGGAAGTATTGAAGCCAAATAAAGGTAACTTGGTCTGGAAGAGCATTGACTCGCTGTGGGCACCTAATCTATCTCTGGAGTCTCACTCTTGACTGATGCCTGGCCTTGAATAATCACTGAGAAGATGAAGACAAAAGTGAACACACTAAGCAACATTCTAGGTTAGCTCGCTGACACAAGATGGAGTGCAAGCCCAAAGGCATTGTATTCCAGCACCCTTTCTCTATGCTATTCCACTGCCAAATATGCCTGCCCTGTGTGGAGAGAGATCTAATCATGCCAAGAAGATAACGTTGCTTTGAATGCAAGCTGTTGATCACAGGTTGCCTAAAACCAACAAACACTGAGCCTATACATCCTGTGGGCATTACTCCTCCTGACAAAATTTAAAAAATGATAGCCAGAGAGACTTTGGCAAGCATCAGACAAGAAGCACAGTCTATATAGTCACATGCCTGCATCCATCCATCTGAATGTTTGTGGCTGAAGTCTTTATTTGACAAGTCAATCCAACACTTTGTATATCTGTATTAATATTTCTCTCGACCTTTTCTGTCTGTCTGTCTGTCTGTGTTTCTCAGACCTCAATGGGTTCCCACACAGCGGCAGAGGGGCATGGCTATAGGACCTGGGCGTAGGGGTAACTGGACCGGGGAAAGAATATAGGCGGGGTTTTGGGCCTGTAGCCCTCCCCCTTCCGGGATGGTAGGACAGATGGGGACGTAATGCCTACAGAGGGCTTAACGTGCTTTTCCCCTTTAGGCAGTGACCTCCATTGTCCGGACATCCAATATACGGTCCCTTGACTGGGAAGCAAGACTGAGCTTTGAACTTTATTATAATGTAGAATTGCTGCATTATAAAAAGTGGGAGGGGCTTACTTTGCAGTTGCATTGAGGCTCGCATTTTTGAGCGAAGATGGACGGATGGTGAAGGATGGCTTCAAAGGTAAAAGGGAGAGCACATGGAGTGTTATGACTATAATCTTGGAGAAGAAACTTCAATTGATTGCTGAAGTGAGAAAAGGCAAGTCACAAAGATGCATGGCAGACTTATATGATGCCCCAAAGTCGACAGTGGCTGATATAAGGAAGGACAGAGAGAAGATTGAGAAGTATGTTGCTGCTAGTGACTGTATCTCCTTTCAAAGAAGCTATTGACATGCTATCTCTGGAGCAGCAGTCCGAAGGAGATCCAGTTAGTGGTTCTTCAAGATAATTCACTGCAGCTCTTTCCAGAGTTGTATCCTGAGGTGAGCACAGACTCCTTCATGGCCAGTTCAGGTTGGTAAATCCATTTCTTTACAGTAAGGAGAGGATTTGTCAGCTGACACTTCGGGCATTTAAGTGTTCAGGAGAGAGCGGTTAGAGATGATGGAAGAGGAGGGTTACAGATTGAGCCAGACATTGAATTCTCATGAAACTGGCTTGTGGTGGAAGTTGATGCCTTCTAAGACCTTTGTTCATCATGGAGAAGTGAGCCAAGAATTTAATACAGCCAAAGGATCTTTTGATGGGATGTGCAAATGCTGCTGGAACATGTGAATTACCACTGGTTGGTGTGCACAAGCCTCACTGTGTCCAGCACGTGGAGATGAGGATACTTCCAGTTCATTACTGCTGGAACATGTGGATTACCACTGGTTGGTGTGCACAAGCCTCACTGTCTCCAGCACATGGAGATGAGGATAGTGTCCAGCACAAGGAGATGACGATACTTCCAGTTCACTACTGCTGGAACATGTGGATTACCACTGGTTGGTGTGCACAAGCCTCACTGTCTCCAGCACATGGAGATGAGGATACTTCCAGTTCATTACTGCTGGAACATGTGGATTACCACTGGTTGGTGTGCACAAGCCTCACTGTCTCCAGCACATGGAGATGAGGATACTTCCAGTTCACTACTGCTGGAACATGTGGATTACCACTGGTTGGTGTGCACAAGCCTCACTGTCTCCAGCACATGGAGATGAGGATACTTCCAGTTCATTACTGCTGGAACATGTGGATTACCACTGGTTGGTGTGCACAAGCCTCACTGTCTCCAGCACATGGAGATGAGGATACTTCCAGTTCACTACTGCTGGAACATGTGGATTACCACTGGTTGGTGTGCACAAGCCTCACTGTCTCCAGCACATGGAGATGAGGATACTTCCAGTTCATTACTGCTGGAACATGTGGATTACCACTGGTTGGTGTGCACAAGCCTCACTGTCTCCAGCACATGCAGATGAGGATACTTCCAGTTCACTACTGCTGGAACATGTGGATTACCACTGGTTGGTGTGCACAAGCCTCACTGTCTCCAGCACATGGAGATGAGGATACTTCCAGTTCATTACTGCTGGAACATGTGGATTACCACTGGTTGGTGTGCACAAGCCTCACTGTCTCCAGCACATGGAGATGAGGATACTTCTAGTTCACTACTGCTGGAACATGTGGATTACCACTGGTTGGTGTGCACAAGCCTCGCTGTGTCCAGCACATGCAGATGAGGATACTTCCAGTTCACTACTGCTGGAACATGTGGATTACCACTGGTTGGTGTGCACAAGCCTCGCTGTGTCCAGCACATGCAGATGAGGATACTTCTAGTTCACTACTGCTGGAACATGTGGATTACCACTGGTTGGTGTGCACAAGCCTCACTGTCTCCAGCACATGGAGATGAGGATACTTCCAGTTCATTACTGCTGGAACATGTGGATTACCACTGGTTGGTGTGCACAAGCCTCACTGTGTCCAGCACAAGGAGATGACGATACTTCCAGTTCATTACTGCTGGAACATGTGGATTACCACTGGTTGGTGTGCACAAGCCTCACTGTCTCCAGCACATGGAGATGAGGATACTTCTACTACTTCTCACAGAAAAAGACATGGATGGATAGAACAATTTTTAATTGATGGTTTTATGAGCCACATGTCAGAAGATTTTGCATGGAAAATGACATTGAATATCGAGTGTTGCTACTTCTTGACAGTGCCCACCTCCTTCTACTGCACTGCAGTCAAGTGATGAAAAGCACAACTGTACCTGCTGTAGCTAGTAAGAGGGTTAAATATTTGGTGATCCAACTTGGCTTCAATGTAAGTGATGAAAACTGGCAAAATCCAGAGGATTGGCTTAGAGAAGGCAATTCTGCTCAAGGTTACCACTAATGACAGATGATGAAATTGTGGCCTCTGTTATGGATGGTTCCACTGGAAATGACTTCACTTCTGAGGATCGCCAACCACCTCAAACCTCTGTAACCACTTCACAGGCATTTGAAGCCTTCAACACACCATTAGAATGGCTAGACTCGCCAGGTGATACAGATCCAGCTAATCTGTTGCTCATGAAAGAATGGAGGGGGGTCAAGCTGCTCTGAGGAGAATCAAGACAAAGATACAGTCTAAGTCTTAAGATTACAACATTCTTTAATGCTCATAAATGACTCTTAATTAAATCTCAGAGAGTATTATCTAAGCACTTGTAATTTTTAACCGCTCATTCTTAATTTATTTTCTTCACCGTCACAATTCTTTGCATAAACATGCCAACATACACACACAAAAAACCCTGTTACCATCAGTATTGGAATAATTGATAAGCATTAGTCTATGTACATGTAACTTCTGTTTCTAAGTTACGGGCATGTCTTAGTTCCAGGCACCCTCTTATACCTCATCGCCCGGATATGGGGGGGAGGGCATATTGGTCTTGAACTTCTGAAATCATCTTTTCATGTTATTTGCAATGGACGGCCATTTTGTTTAGGGGGATATCTGCGCATGTGTTTTTCACATTCCCAACATTACACTGCGCAACAATTATCAATTATTAACAACTCACATTCAAAAAGCAGTAAAAAAATATTATCCTGAAATCACCAATGCGACCAAAAATAAAACTGTGTAGTGCTATGAGCACCCTCGACGACTAGCCATGGAATAGTAGAGAGAGCAAACTAGGGCAGTACTCAGCAGAGGCTACTTGCAGCAAGACAATATAATCTCCTACATTGCGTGATGGTAAACTACAGAAGGAAACTAAAGTGGCGATCAGGAGAAGCTGCACACAACAAGAGGAGAAGAGAAGAATTATTGTTTCTATGCATCTTTGTGACAAAGCTACTGGGTATCTAGGCCCTGCATAGGATCTAGGCCTGGCTTCATGGGGAGTCCAACTACTGGGTGTCTAGGCCCTACTTCATGGGGAGCCCAGCTACTGGGTGTCTAGGCACTGCTCCATGGTGAGCCTAGCTACTGGTTGCCTAGGACCTACTTCATGGGGAGCCCAGCTACTGGTTGCCTAATTCAATTTACTGTGTTATGGACTCATTTTAGACCATTTGACAGTTTTTTCACCATCACGTAAAGAGTTTTCACTCATATCAAGTAACTTTAAATTTTGAATTTTTGAATGCACCTGTGATCAATACTTGCATCACTTTTCTTTTTTTCTTTTTCCTGTGAAACACCCGGTAACCCTGCTACTGTGTTTCAAGCTGATGTGGCATCCAGAAAGATTAGCTTTAACAAACTGTGTATGGTCTGTTATTATTGCATTGTTCCTTTTTTGTCATGGCAATGCCAGGTATATAGAAACATCACTGGGCTGATCCAGACAAACTTTGTGTGGTATTTAAGGACTACCCAAAGAAGGCTTTAAGCCAAACATTTTCTCGATTTGTGTTTTTGTAATGGAGCGAAGTAGCTCATATTTGGGCCTCTTTGCAGCATTTTGTAAGTTCCATTTTCACTTTTCACCTGAACACACCAGATATCAGGTAGCAGGTAACAGGTTCCTTCATGGGTTTTTTTATTTTGAAGAAATAGCTCATTTTATGTGATTGGGGGGGGGGGGGGGTCTATTGACACCATGTAAGATACCACGTCTCATGGAACTTTATGTTTGGATTTTGCATTATGAAATCTACTGTGGCAATACTTTTGTCACTTCTCTTTTTTTGTCTGGGCAACACCCGGGTACTCTTGCTAGTGTATACACACACACACATTGACAGGCAACTCAATTGCTTTACCCGGCTTGCTTCATGCATACGTGGTTCATGGTAATAAGCAACTTGTCACAAAATAACCAAGCAGAGAGAGAACTCACAATGCAAGCTCTGTACGTATCCTGTTCCTACATTAGCTCATGCACAAAAGTGGCACAAATTACTACTAACATCTGATGAAGGCTAGAGCATCTATATAGTCGAAACATCGAGTGAATACAATTTAAAGTTGATTATTGAGAAGGTGATTTTAAAACTAACATCCACATATCCTCTACTAGATCAAACCTTCACACGAACCTTTACACTCTCTGGCTACATATTTGCTCCACGGAATGCCAGTTTTGACTTACTTGGTAGTTCTGATATCACCAGAGGCGGCATTCACGTGCAAGTATTGAGAAGAGAAGTGGCCAAGCACCTCCTGGAATGTGACCTGACCGTTAATGCCAATGTCTGCATCTGTTGCCATGAGTCTGGTCACCACGGTTCCCACAGCCACATTCTTCTCTAGCTGTAGTATCGGGAGTGGCCGGGGACATGTTGGTGGGTTGTCATTTACGTCGCCCACTTCAATATTGACCTAAGTACGACGATAATTGAAACACAAAAAAAAAGATGACATCTATTACTGTTTCCTCATGAATTATTCATGAAATATATAAGTTTGATATCGCCAGTACTTACAATAATGACGTCGATGAAGACTCGAGTAGGAAGAGAGGATGGAGTTGTCGTTACTGCAGGTGGCGATGTTGCTGGAATGAAGATGCCACCAGATCCCAAACCACTCCCACTTCCATCAGATCTCAAAAAACCATTCTCACTCCTACCACCTTCTCCATCCACATCACTACCACTTTCATCTTCGGAGTTAAGAATTTGCTGCTGTGCCCGACGCTGGAAACGGTCGGTAGCTTCCACTTGGAATGCATAAGCAGGTACAGTCTCTCTATCTAGTGGCCCATTCAGTGTTATGACTCCAGTAGTCTTGTTCAAGACAAACAGTTCACCATGGGAATAGCTCTCATCTGAAAAACTGTATTCTGTATCTCGACCAGATAAGTCCACAGATGGAGAAAAGTCCAAGTCATCAGCAAATACTCTGATAATGGAGGTACCTGGCATGGTATCCTCTGGTATAATGGAACTTTGATCTTTGTCCTTAAATATTGGTCTATGCTGATCAAATTTGACAGAGATTGGAATGACAACAGTTCTCAGGATCTCTTCACAGACTATCCACATAACTGAGAGCTGAGCTGAGCCACTGCTCTCAGCCACCACGAAATTGCTCACTACAGACACTATAGAATCATTTGAAGATGTCATTCTTATCTCCGAAGGATCACCAATGACAATCCGGCGTCCATTTTGGAGAACGGCTGACATAGTCACTTCAGCTCTCTCTTGGAATGAGAAGAGCTCTGAAAGGATCTCAAGAGTCACTTCTGTTGACTCAAGTCTCGATGATGGCTGATTCTCGCTGGAGCTCAAATGAAACAAAGCCACAACTGCATCAATCTTTTGGGGATCTTGGTAATCGGTAGAAACAGTGATGGCTGGTGATTGTGCATTTAGACTTGGCTGAGCTCTGTTGAAATAAACTAAAATATTCATAGAGCCACCTGCACCGGTAGTTGGTTGGATAGTGCCACGATTAGTATCAGTTATTCGTAGAGTAGAAGTTGGACTAATCTGAATGTGAAGGGTCAAAAATATCAATAACATATTTCCAGCAAAACTTCACATGTGTTGTAATTGTACACTTTACACATGTGTATATGAATCTCTATACATATAGTAAAAGTGGTTGACTTACAATATCAGATACCAATGAAAGTACATCAGCTATAAAACGATTTCTCCCAGACACAAAGGTGGCTGTTGCAGACAACCTTCCCGTCTGGAAGCGATCAATGCCATCGCACCTCTCATTATTCCACCCACGGATTCGGAACAGTTTCGTGCTGGAGACGTCAAGGGTGATGTTTGCTGGAGACCACATGTAGAATCTGATTACATTTGAAGTCATGTGTACTGGAATCAGTGATGGAATGGTGACCTTCACTTCAACAAACTCTTGATTGGTAATGGAAGACTCATTTACTATAACTCTGCTGCAGTTTTCTATTGTAGAAGATGAGATATGGAGTATGTGATATGAAGAACACTGTCATGCCAAAAGATGCTATTTACTTGAAACTTGAAGGACGCCTGCTGTCTGCACAGAACATCGAACCTCCAAGTCATTTGGAAAAACAAGTTCTTCAAAGGCATTTCGGGAGCCTAGGGTAGAAGTGGCAATGGAGTTTCTGATGGTGTAGTAACTTATGGTGTGCTCCACAGGCATGTAGTTGAGTAGAGCAGTATTTATAATGTCAGGCCGCCTGGCTATAGCAAAGTAGTACAGAGGCCTCTCGGAGGACACTGTGTATGATTTCTTCAGAAACAACATTTGCATTAACATTGACATTTTGTAGTTTATATCTTAAAATTTATGTGTACACGAGTCAGACTTACGATTGCAACTGAAGTAATTGGCTCCGAACGAATTATGATGCTACAGAAAAGAAGGTAAATGAGATTTTGTTACAGTCTATACTGTTTGTAGGTATTATCATGCAGTTAATCTCACTTTCTCAGATGCACTGTTCCTCCCACGTCAGATGCTGTCAAGATAAGGTCAACAAGTTTGAGTGGCCTAGCAGAAGATGGTCTGATGTTGTCACATGTCACTCGTATCCCATGGAGATCTAAACACATGCGGTGTATAGGTTCAGGTGCTGAATAAATGCTGCATGTGTAACTTTCAATATTGTGCAACCATGCTTATTCAAATAGTACAAAAAACATGTGATGTAATAAATAAAACACAAGATGTGTTGGCAGCATATGCACACATTGTTCTGTCGTCAACATACCACAATCCCACATTGTTGCATCGTAGCTGATGTCGACCACTGGACCCTCCGATACATCAAACTCAAAATGCTCTGGTATTGCTACATAGACTTCCATGGTGAAGTTTTGCTGTGCATAGATGCTGCGAGATGGTTCGGCTAGAATAAAAGGGTTGAAGTTAAGGTTAACACTGTATACTGGAGAATTCTGAACCACGAGTTTTCCCAAGATAATTCCATGCCCATCATCTCTCTGCACATTTGCCAACACAGTCACTTTGTCAGTATCTTGATTGGTGCTGGCTCTGGCAAACCAGCCATCGGGAAGCCTGATCTGAACAACACAGGAACCTGTGCTGGGAAATGTCACACAAGTCTCCTCAACAAAGTGCACCCCTCCAAGCCTGAGTAGTCCTTGATGGGGTACCACTCGAACTCGGACAAAAATTGGTCTGCCAATGGTTCTCCTGGCATCTAGTCCCTGAATAAATGCAGTCACAGTTTTCAGATTGTATGAGACCTCGTTCTGGAGAAGGGAACCTCTGATGGAATTAGTGGTTGGAATATCACCTAAGTTACGCACAACCGTTTGGTCAAGATTATTGGAGATGGAGTTTATCCCACCAGAGACTGGGACTGCAGTGTTAATATCCTCTCTAAATAGTGCTCCCACTTGTTGGGCATATGTGTTATCACCAATTCGAGTCCTGCTTCCAAACAAGAAGCCTTTGTTATCAAGAGCGAATCGTATCACCTGCCCTTCAATTATTCCTATTGTTATGTTCAACTCGTCCCTGAGAGGTTCATCGCCATTATCACTGGCTACAATTGTCAGAGAATATTGTTGTTGCAAAGAAATTTCAAATTTTCCAGAGACCTTCAATATGCCACTAGAACTGCCAATAGCAAAAGGAACTGAAGGCTCCCTAATGGTATATGTTATGATGGAGTTATTCAAACCATCTTTGTCAGTAGCAGAAAACTGGTGTACGACCATTGTAATCGGCTCATCCTCTTCCACAATAAATAAAGTTTGGTTATCATCTTGAGCAAACTTGGGTGAGTTGTCATTGACATCTCCCACTGTGACTGTGAGATTAGCAGTACTGGATCTCCCTCCACCATCAGTGGCTGTGATAGTAAAGAAGTAGGTTGAAATAGTCTCTCTGTCCAGTGGTGCTGTCAATACTAGTATACCGTGGAAGGAAAGTTGGAAGGGAGCAGGGCTGGTGCCAACTTGATTGAGAGTAAGTGTGATGTCCCCATTGATCCCTGCATCTTTATCCACAGCTTGTACGACAAAGTCTGGGACCTCCACGTCATCACTGATGTAGATGTCTTCCAGTACAGTCACGGTGTACAAGTTGTCAGGGACGAATATTGGTTTGTTATCATTGATGTCTTTGACTGAAATGTTCACTACAGCAGAACCAGTAAGTTGAGGCATTCCTTTGTCTACAGCATATACCACCAGCTGATAATTATCTCTTTCTTCCCTATCCAGAGTTCCCTGCAGTGATATCTCTCCTGACAAACCTATGGTGAATTGGCCACTTGAATTTACAATGCTGAAATCAAATTGTCCATTTAATCCACCATCCAGATCACGTGCCATGACAGTGAACACAATTTCTCCGGCAGTTGCATTCTCTGACACGGATGCAAAATAGGAGCTTGTGTCAAGAAATTCCGGAGTGAAATCATTAATATCCAATATGAGGACATACACGTTCAGAGTACCTATACTGTAATTTCCCAATCCGGAAAACACATTAACAGTGAAATTGTATGCACTAACAGTTTCATAGTTAAGCCTCCGGGCTAGCTGTATATCTCCTGAATCGCTTATATTGAAAACGTCTGTTCCTTGTATAGAATAAATTTCATTTGTGCTTGGGAATATCGGATTGAAATAGCCGACTCTATCAAGACTTTCACCAACAGGTATATTCTCAAGTATCCTCAAAGTGATGTTGCTCCCGTCAAAATGGCAGTAATCTGTGCGCAAGTTGTTGTAAAACACGAGGAAAGGGCTAAATCCACCAAAATCTCCAATAAAATAAATTTGGCCTTCTAGACCAAAGGGCTCTAGTGGTACGGGAATCTGAGGTACAAGTTCATTTGAGTTTATGAACAAGGTACCTCTTGATTTTAGGAAATAGACCACCCTTTGACTAGAAGACAGTCCATCATCATCATATGTCAACACCACAATGGTCATCCCCATTCCACTAAGCTGAGAATCAATAGGAGTATTTAGCGAGGTCAGGTAAGTGTTGTCACTATCATTGACAGGAAAAGAGGGGAAGAGGACACTCGTGTCATCAAATCTAAAACGAAGTGGACTACCATCAGCCAGTATGCTATCATCTATAAGGTCTGCTGCTTGTGGGTGAGACAAGATGAAGTACACTTGTACATTGGAAGGGCCTGGGCCATTTGGACCAAACTGCAACGTGGCAGTCAAGGTAAGCAAGCAACCACTGCTCTGTGAGACTTGCTCTACTCCAACTGACTCTAGGAAGGGGAGTAATCCAGCAATTACTCTAACCATAAAGATCACATCGGCTATTGAAGTCGTTCCATCTTTATTAGCATCAGCGGCAGATGGGTTGGGAACTGCAGGTTTTACCCCAGCCAGGTACTGTGATAGATAGGCAGCATCCACGACATCAAATATACCATCTCCATTAACATCTCCAAGCAACATGGATGGATCTATCTGTCTTCTTTCCCTGCATTCAGGTGTATGCTCACTCTTTACACTAGAGCGTGGATAATCAGAGGACGTGTCTGAGATGAAGATGTCAAGAGTGGAGTTCTCTGCTGGCTTCCCGATGGGATCAAATCTCTCATTAAGAAGTATTTTCAAGTTGCTACTCACTGAAGTTACTCCAGGGCTAGCTGAATCACTTACAATGAAAGTGACACGCACTAGGCATGGTTCATACTCTAATGTCGGCCTGACAGCAACATAGGCTATTTGGATCTCACCATGAGGTGTTTTCTTGCGCAACCCAGAAAATCCTGGAAGAGTGCTATTGACAGCTAACACGTCAAGGTAGGCATTATCATAACAGAGTAGGATATCAACAGCTCCAATGTTCTGATTACCAATGTTCACTCTGACATCCACGGTGAATTCCTCTCCGATACTGACAGGAGGTTGAGGGATGCCAACTTCTTGACCAAGATCCACACCTCCGAGGACGCCTTCAAGATTAGCGGCAAAGAAGATGGACACTGAATATGATTGAAAGGATGATGAAGCCGTGAGTTTGACAAGATCATAGTGACTGCTGTTGATAGTCAAGATCCAAGAGGAAGGATCGACAGAACCCACTTCTGCTGGCTCAAGTGAAAACTGAAGCAAACTGTACAGTCGCCCTTGGTCAAAGTTGATGGCATCATACACAATAGTTCTATTGTCTGTGAAGAGTAGATCTGCAGTGATTTGCTTCATTGTTACAGATAAATCCAGCATTCGTAGATCCCTTATCTCTTGCACTGACAGCATGATGTTCTGCACACTAATTAATATATCTACAGAGTCAAAATCTCCAGCCACGACGGTAACAATTCCCGAGCCCTCCGATGATGGACTAACCACACCATTATCATTTATCATCACAGAAAGAGTACCATCTAGAGTGTATGTTACTGGAATCTCAATGCTCTTCCCACTGGAGAGCAATACATTGGGGATTATCTCTGCTTGCTGGTAATAGTTCATGTCAATGATGTAACCTAGAACTATTTCTCTGGACAAAGGAGCAATCGAGTCGGGGTATTCTTGGATGGTTGCATCAAAGCTGACAACATTGACAATTTGAAGAGTGGCAGTGGCAAAGAGTGCTTGAGTGGAGTTAGGTGGGCGGTAGGTCACTTGAATTGTTGCACTTGTGTCATTTCTGTTCGGAGCAACACTCACTCCAAAACCAGATATCACGAGGGACAAAGATGGATTTTCAACAGTAATTCCTAAAGTATCATGTGACAGAGAGTATGTATTGCTGTCACTGCGTTGCAGAGTTACCAACAGAGTGGTGCTGGTGGGCAGGTCAGAAAGAGTCACTCCTCTAGTTTCTCCAGCAATTGAATCATCACGAAATTGTACAACAATTTTTGCCGGAAATGGACTTGATACTTGGATTTCTTCGTGCATTTGTCCTAGTTCGAGTTGAGATGGACAAGAATTACTGGGCAACCAATGAATATCCACATTTACCGAGCCTTCAGACATTGGTAAGAGTGTACTGGATGAACTCACTTTTATGATCCCACTATCTGATGAAGTGACCTTCAGATCATCTGACCGTATGTCATACCAAGCTCCATCTGTAAAGTAAGCATATGCAGTCACCACACCACTGTTCCCTGCCTCAGAGTCAAAGGCTTCTGTAAGTTCAGCAGAGACAAGTATTGAAGAAATTGGTGTGTATGTGTCTGAAGTAACAGACACAACCAGTGAGGTGAAAACTTCCGAGTAGACATCGAGAACGGTCGCTGCATCATCTGTCACAAGAACATTGGTTATTGCTGGTATGGGTCCCAACAAGACCAAAGACGCATGTCCGGGAGAGATGCCGACCACGGAGCGTGTTTGAGCATCTATTGTCACTGTGGAAGTATTGCTAGATTGCAACCAGTCAATCAAGTAAGTTGTAATATCCAACGTAGGACTTGTGTCCTCTCCACTTTGGAATCCACCAAGTATGCTAAATTTGCTCTGTTGATACACTGGTGAGCATGAGTTGTCAAGGATGTCTGGTAGGGCATTAAGAGTGGCATCAGTGAGGCTAATTGCTGTGTTGCTCAAGCACCACACTTTGATTGGAAGGCTGAAGGTGATACCAGAAACTGCGTGCTCCACATTGATGGTGTATGCCGGATCACAATACTGGAAGGTAGAATTCAAACTGAACACACACCCGTCTAACTGTTCTAACATGCTCGATTCAACATTGCAAGAGATTCCATCTGAATTTATATCACCAAATGTAGGTTCTACTCGATTATAGACAACATATGTGGTGACTGGAATGGTTATTCTGTTGGCATCACCATCGAAAGGAAAGGTATTGATAAGTTCTGGATGAGGTGTAGTAGCAAAGATTCCTATCACTTGAGATTGGACAAAATTTAGCTGTGATATTGCATGTTCAAAGCCTCCTCTATTGTAGAGAGTTCCATATACTGGAGATGTTACAACAACTCCTGAAGATGAAACAAGTGATTGTACCATAACTGAAACATTAATAGAACCTCCAGTAAACCCAGGAAAGACTGATCCTTGTATGCCGAAAAAGCGGTCAACATCATTGATCAAAGGAGATATTTGAGTGGACCCATTTGTTAATCTATAACAGTTATATGCATTGCTATTGACATCGCAATGCCATTTATCACTGTTAGTGATTACACCGAGTGACACTTGAGAGCTACTGCTCACACCGAGTATCATTGTGAATGCTGTGACTCTCAGTTGCACTTTGCCTCCTACCCACAAGGTAAATTGAGATCCAGAATGCAAATTGTGATGAGGAATTTCAATAATAATGGTGCTTCCAAGGGGGGCATCACTTGTCACAGGTCTTCTTAGACGAACACTGCCAAGAGGAGCAGATGCTGCTTCTGTCATGATGGTTACATTCACAGAGGTATAGAGTTCGAACCATGGCTCTGGGATATCAATACTGATGGTGCAATGGCCAGAATCTTGCTTTGTGACCTCACAACCAGACACTGTATGTGTATCAATTGAGGTGGAATCATCAGGCACAATCCTCAGAATGACATTTGCATCCTGTGTCATGGTTTGGAAGGAAGAATCTCGGACTTGTGCTACCACCGAGATAACTGGGGTATGGGGACTGTCAAACCATACTTCCCTTTCTCGGATAACTCCATTTATCAAGGAAACTGTCAGTGTATTTCGCATATATGATGCACTATCAGAAATACTTCCCAGGGTACCAGTAGCTGTTCCACTTACCAAAGAGTTCCTGAAGAAACTAATGTTTTGACTGTAACCTTTAAATGGCTTTTTGAGAGACACAACAGGACCACTGAGAAATCCGGCATCTTCAAGTTCAAAGTTGAATCGAGAAGGCTCTCCTACAATTATGAGCACACTGATAGAACAGAATTGTCCATCCCTGTCGGAGACAATCACTGTGATGTTGTGTGTCGGGATGCGGTAGCGATCAAAGTTCTCAGTGCGAGTCACCAGTGCCCCTCTACTCTCACCTACCTTCACTATGCTGAAGTCTACTATAAAAGGATTGAGAGAGAACATGAGGACATCCCCTTCATCAACATCTATTGCATCCACAAAGAAAAACATGGTGTCAAGATGTGTGTCTTCGGGCAGCAAAGCAAATCGCTCTGTTGGAGAACAGTCGGGGACATTATCATTGATGGCACCAACATTGACAATGACAGTTACATTGCTGCTTAAAGGAGCCACTGCTCTATCAACTGCTATGACTGTTAATGTGTACACAGTCTGTGTCTCAAAGTCTAGACGTCCAACAATAATTATATCCCCAGAACTATTGTCTATGATAAAATTGAGGCTTGGATCTATCAATTGGTATGTGACAGAACCATTCTCTCCCACATCTGCATCCACAGCACTCACTGTTATTAAGGTGTATCCCAATTCTACATCCTCAGATACGTTTTGGTGGTAGACTTCATGAGTGAAGCGTGGTGACTCATCGTTCACATCTGAGATGACAATGATAAGTTCACCAATGCCATTTAGGCTTCCAAGCACGCCACTGTCAATAGCACTTGTAACAATGGCATACACAGCTGTGGACTCTCGATCCAGGGTACCTATTAGGGTGACTTCGCCTGTTGTCTCATTTATAGAAAAAGTCCTTTCAACCTCATCTGTCGCATTAAGTAGAAAGTATCCAACATTAGCATTTAGTCCTGCATCACTGTCATTGGCAAACACCCTTGCTACAAATGTCCCGATTTCCTGATCCTCACTAATTTCCACAATGACTCTCTGTGGAAAAAAGATAGGTCTGTTGTCATTGATGCAATCTAGTGAAGAGAATGTCTGGTTGAACATAGTCAGTGGGGAGAACCCGAGATTGTATAGAACAGGGATCCTCAATCCCAAAGGGTGCTTAATGTAGCCTGCCACAGATTCAGGAAACACAGGAGGGAATGAAAACGAGCCAGTGAGTATCTCAGTGTGATCTACTGAAGTGAGACTTCCATAAGCATCTACCCTAGCTTGAACAAGAACAAGACCTATGTCAGCTTTACTGATGGGAGTTCTCAGTATCATTCGATGTGAACCATCACCATCCAACGACAGTGCAATAAACCCACCATTTGTGCTCCCAACAAGCTCACTTTCAAATTCCAGAAGCTTTCCAATGAGCTGAAAGGTGGAAGTCCCATCAAACTGCTCCTGGAAGTCAGGGTCTCTGTGGACAAGACCGACAATGAGAGAAGTTTGACCTCCCTCTTTCTGGTCTCCCCTACCACTCAGAGTGACGGACAAAGTAAAGAAGCAGTCTTCCTCACTTACTGGGGTGATATCGATACTTGTTACAAATTGTACAATTCGGAAGTTGTATCTCAGCAGGAAATGAAGATCTCTAGCATTACATACTCCGTCAAAATTAAAGTCCATACTGTGATCTCTTGAACAACCATTTTGATATAAGGAAAGAACATCAGCGATATTGAATACACAGTCACCATTAACATCTCCCATTTCTCTGCCATTAATTGGCGTGTTATTTGTACATGGAGTTACACTAGAATTGAGGATTCTTTTTGCATTCGCCAGCTCCTTATCTAGACTAGGGAAAAGGTCGTCTCCTCTTCCGACAATAACTCCAATGTCTGCTGCAGGAGAAGAGGAATACGCTACAGATCGGGCAGGTTTTTCTCCGTTCAGGAGTGTCATGTAGTCTGCTTTCAGTCGTGCTGTACCTTGCACACCTTCAAGTGCTCTGAATCTCAATGAAGCTAAAGTACTGATGCCACTTGTGGAAAATAAGGAATTTGCAATTCCACCTATATAGACAAAGCCTTTGATTTCACGAACTGATGACTCGAAGAGCTCATTCAGGTTTTCATTTATTGTGACCGAGTGCAACTCAAGGAAGTCACTGCTATATGCAATACCAATCTCCACAGCTCCTATTGAGTTTTGACCAAAGTCAGTGTTTATACGCAGAGGAACATCAAAGTAATCACCAGTCTGTACTGGTGATATTGGCTGACCTTCTGGTTGACCAAGGTCTATTTCACCAGAATTTGGTTCCAGATTAGTGTACACATTCAAGGTCTCTTGAATAAATACAGATTGGTTTACTCTGACAGTCACACTTCCTGGAAGTGGTGACTGGTAGCCAATTATTGTTAGCTGACCATCTTCAGAATTGACAGTGAAGAGTCTTCGGTCACTGCTGACAGCTGACAACAATCCAGGAAATACCTGTCCAGTTAGTGTGTAGACTTCTTCGAGGATAGTCCCATCACTAAAAGTGACAGATGCAGAGAGCCTTGAGGAAGCCAAACTCCATGGGACACCCACAATAACTTGCCTACCCATGAAGAGTTCTAGTCTGTTTATAGATACAACCTGCACAGGTCGAGGAAAGAGTGTAAGACTATATGTGGTCTGGACACTACTTGAAGCTGCTATGGTAATATCATATCTGCCTGCAGTCTTTGAATTCACAATACCCTCTGGAGATATGGACATCAGTCTTGGTGAGCTGGTGGAATACCGAAGCAAAGGTTTTCCACTGATATCAATCATGGAAGTGCTATTTGGATGGATAAATCTAAGGAGAGCATTGACTCTTGCCTTCTGGAACTCATGTGTATTGCTGACGAGTAGCAGGAGAGAAACATTGATGTTATTAGAATTAGGATATGAAGGAAAAGGAGACACTGTGACTGTGATGAAATCACTGTATCCTACCTCTATGGTAGCTGATCCTTCACTCACACCATACTCCACTATGAGAACCACAAATGAAGCAGTGTTATTAGAAAGGACTTGTAGAGTTCTTTGGGATCCAGAAGGCAATAGAGAGAGCACACCATCTACTGAGAAAGAGTACTTAGTTCGGGGATCATTGGTGATATCCACACTCTGAACTATTCGATCATCTTGCATGTAGGCCAGCTCTACTCTCAATGTTGAAGTGGTAGCAACCGAGTCTAAATTAGCTGCTGCATCTGAAGGATTTACAAGAAAGCCATGTGAAATATTAATTCTAATTTGTGGAGATAAGAGGGAAATATCAACTGGAGAGACTTTACTGAAGAGTGTCTTATCACAGGAAATCAAAGACACATTGAGATATCCAGTCCCATTGGATAGTGCAATGATGGTTTGTACATCAACAGCAAAAATGCTAGCATTTAGTGAAGAGTACACTACATCATGGCCGGTAGGAACTGGCATCCTGGCAGCATCGGAGTAGATAAGACTAGCGGATAGTCTTGCTCTCTGCCCTTCATATATTAGATTTGAATCGAGAGTAGCTGAGAAAGGGTCTGGCACATGGTAATGTATTTCTGATGGAGTAGAAATTATGAAATTGCTGGCATAAAATGTATCCAGTTCCACAACTCTGACCGTTTTATTGATTACACTGATATTCAGTTCTCCAATGACAGTTAAACCATTGGAAGCAACAATAACTGCACTACCTACATTCAATCCTCTGAGTTCAATTCCTTCACCTGGAAGCTGAAATAACTGGACAACGTTGGGATTATCAGAAAACAAATCAAAAATAAGACCTTCAACTCTCAGAGTCACCACAGATGAAGATGTGCTGAAGTTAGTGTGGGCTTTGAGAATCGAAGACTGATACGTTGGAAGGCACGAAGATGTATTTGGTAAAGTTGTCTGCATTTCCACACGATTCAGAACTGGGTCGTCAGTGTACAGTTGAAGTGGGACCTGGGGTATCCAGACTTGATATCCAAGAGATACAGGGAATACACGATCCATGATCACAAAACTTTGGTCGTGGAGTGAGGTGACAGTAAGATGAACGAAAACTGAATCAGCACCACCCGTTTCTGAGCCATCGACGAATATTTCACTGCAATCAGATTGCACTTGTAGGATGTTTGTGTTTTCACTTACACATTTTAGAGAACCAAATGCAACTCCATTGTCGATTATGGTAGTAAAATGTGGCATAGCTCCTACTATGACACCAACCACAGTCGGGAAAAACCTCTTCCGGTTGCTGGTGATCACAGCATCATTGATAATTACAGTTTTTGTAGACTGAATCAGTGCTCCAACAAGCATATCCTCAAAGGATTGTATCTGTCCAATGTTTTCTTTGCAATCAGAAACCTTCACCATTTGCACATCTGAGTAACGTTCGAAGTCACCATTAGTATCAACACTTCCTAGAACCCTGCATGTAATATCAAGTGTTTTAGGTGATTGGGAAGAGACTATTACATTCATATTGCTGATAGGTTCAAATAGGGTACTGGAATTGTCTTTGCCTTGCTGTCTACTAGCAGTAAATATAAGTTTGCTGCTGTTAGCACTCGGCTGTACTCTTGTAATCCACGACAGAGATGGCTCTACTGGAGTGGTGTCAGCAAACCTGAGGCCTGGTGATACAGTGCAAGAGAGAGCAAATGATGATAAACTAAACTGGTTATCGCGTTGAGCTAACACAGAAATGGAAAGTGCTTGGCCACTGTATACTGGATAAGAAGGTACTTCAATCACCAGAAGCGCTCTAGATGTGACATTGCAGATCTTTCTGAAAACTGGTTGTGGTACGAGAGACACATATCCGAGTGCTATTGCTCCCTCTCCAACCACACCATAAGAAACACTAATGTTTCGAGCTTCTGTGAACCACTCAGCTGGAATGTCTACATGAACATTTGCTCTTGAGAACTGGTCAGTCTGTTCCTCTTGCCTTGCCGTACGTCTTTCTCCATCGACTTCAGTGCTTGCTTCCACAAAGACTAAAGCCTGTCCAACTCTGGTGCTCCTGTATTCATCCATAGCTACAAGGACTAAGGATAAAACTCGGCTATCATAGTGTATCAGGGAAGTTAGGAGTACAGCTGATGCTCGTGTAGCAGGCAACGGGGCAACTTCAAAGTTTTCACTGAGAATGCTACCAGCAAACTTGGCTGAAAAATTGATGCTGTTATTGACATCAAAGAATAAATCAAAATTCTGTACAAAAGTGCTTGGATCTGACTCTGGGAGTTTTCTTGGATCGCCGACTTTGAATCCCAGTGAAGTATTAAAACTTACAGGAACAGTCTCCCCAATTATAACAACCACTGTAACATAGCCTGTGAGTGGCTTTTCTGTGGATGAGTCAGTTGCTTGAAGGGAGATGAAGTATTCAGAAGCATCCACTTTTAGCAAGTCCTGAGTGGTGCTAAGAATTCCCAGGTTTTCTTCGATAGCAAACCTGTCTGAAGACAGAATGGAGTAACTTATTGGAGGAGAGCAACGATCATGGTCCAAAGCTTGCAGAGTCAGTATGTCAACATCAGCCCCTACTCCATCAGGCAACACGACTCCATACTCACTTCTCTGAAATGTAGGACTGAATCTGTTGTCATCGTACACCACAACAGTGACATTCACATCAGTTCTAAATTCTAACATCCCACCAGGCTGGTCTAGGGCACTGATAACAAGCTCCACCATGAAATTACTGTCAGTACAAAAATCGCTTGCCACACTTATCTCACCAGTGTGAGAGTTGAGGTTGAACTGGTCACTTCCTGCTTCATAACGGTAGCTGATATTTCTGTCTTGTTTTACATCAGCGTCTGTTGCAAATACCGTCAAAAAAACTGTTCCAATGACAGAATTTTCACTCACACGTACAAAATAGCTGGATTGATTAAATATTGGAGGGCTGTCATTAATGTCAACTACCTCTATGATTACAGTTGCTGTGTCGTTGAGCGAAGCATCGTCTTTATTGAATGCCATGACAGTGAATACAAAAAGGGGAATGGTTTCCCTATCAAGACTCAATGCATTGGATATAACTCCAGTAGTCATGTTGATATTGAAGTATTCACTGTTTAGTCCCACGATTTTGTAGTATATCTCTTTGTAAGGTGGACTGTCAGCATCTGTAGCTCTGATGAAGTCAATTACAATTGTACCAACAGTGGCATTCTCTATGGCAAAATTGAAGTAGGTGTCATTGCTAAGCACAGGAAGATTATCATTCACATCAGTCACAATCACAATCAGATTAACGGTTGAATTGAGTGACGGAACTCCGCCATCACTTGCCATTAGTGTGAATGTGTATTCCTTGGTACTTTCAAAGTCTAAGGATCCACTCAGAACAATATTACCATTAGAGTGATCCACGGAGAATGGAAGAGGACCATTTGGAATGATTGCATAGCTTGTGCGGTTATTTCCTTCAGGTTGATCTGACCTACAGAATGCTCCTTGATCGGCATCTGTTGCTGTTGCACGCATGACTACACTGCCAAATTCTGTATTCTCAGCAACATAAATGGTGAAAGATTTTTCCATGAAGAGAGGAGAGTTATCATTCTCCTCACAAACCAAAATCCACAATAATTGTGTCATAGAGTTCACTCCGTCCATTGCTCGAATGTTTAGCAAGAAGCTGTGGTTCTCTTCACGATCCAGCGATCTGTTGCTTCTCAGCATTCCAGAACTGCTGTTAATGTAAAAATACTGAACAAAGAACAGGGAATTGTTCAGTAATTTGCCATCATCATTCGCAAGGACTTGGCTGTCTAGGATGAAGTTCAACTTGGCATTGGATCCAAGATCATTGTCAATGGCAGTTACTGTGGTTACCAAGGCTCCTGGATCATTGTTCTCTCTGATTTCAGTAATATTTGAAGAAGTAAAGACAGGTGCCAGGTCATTCACATCCATTACTCTCACCAGGACAGTGATGTCAGAGCTCTGTGGTGGATTGCCACCATCTACAAGTTCAACGGTAAGATCATACGAGTCTTTAACTTCCCGGTCAAGTGGAGAAATCAGATGCAATGAAAGGACAAATCTCTTGCCACTCTCCATTACATTAACTCCGAAAGTTTGAGATGGACCTAATGCATCATTCTCCGTGACCTGAATCAAGCTGAAGCCTCTGTTGATTACACTCACGTCTTGATCACCACCAAATATATCATAGAAGGATGTCGATTGACCACCATCTAGTACCCTCAAACCTTCACTCACTGTGACATTGTAAACTGGCTCTTCTGCAAGTGGCTGGTTATCATTGTAGTCATCCAGGCGAAGTTCAAAGCCAATCGAGTCATTCTTTCTGGTAGAAAGATGGGGACCTTGGTCAGTAACCACAATACTGGCTGTAACTTTATCATATGACTCTCTGTCAAGAATTCCAGCAACAAATATTCTTCCTGTGTAGGGATCAATGTCAATAGTCCCTAGTTGTGACACATCTTCTAAACTGTACAGAAACATCCCAGCTGGTACATTCCCATCATTGTCAGAAGCTGGTATACTACTAATCAAAACTGAACCTATAGGAATCGACTCACTCTGCGGAAATACTAAAGAATAGCCTACATTAATTACTGGTGGGAACAAATTGGGGCATACACTTCCAGGGAAGCTATTGTTGAAAGTACGAAGTGAGTGAAAACTAGGATGGGAAATGGTAACTGGCAAGTTGTTTTGAATCGGAGTGAATTGGAACTCAGATGGAGGATATTCTGGAGTGAATGAAAACAGTCCAGTTAAAACTACAAATGTTTCTTCTGAAGGCCCATTTGTTCCTATGGTTCCATAAACAACAGTTAACCCAATGTTGTTCTGTGCTATTGGACCCAAGTTGGTCCTCAAGACAAACAAGCCAGTTCCTATATCAACAGCTTCAACCCATCCTCCATAAACACCAGGAGGTACTGCAGATGAAACTTTGGTTCCATTGGCTAGTGTAGTATTATCATACTGACTTTGAAATGAAGAATCCTTGTGGAAGATGCTTATATAGACAAACCCTTCACTGCCTGACACGGCAATGCCTCTCCAGGTTCTAAGAGTGACAGATATTGTGAGCACACAGTCAGACTGACTTGCATCAACAGGCCTGACAGTTAAATCAGTGACAAGTGGATGCAAGCCCAAACGGGCATGTGCCAAAAATCTGACATCACTTTGTTCTATTAAACCATTGATGTTGGCGTCCATGGCTTGTAATTGACTGAGACTTGGAGTCGATACTTGTCCAGTAAGGTTCCCTGGGATGAACTGGTGTGTGAAGTATGCATCCAAGAGATCAAAAGCACAGTCACCATTGGCATCTCCTGGAACACGAACAGGATTCATTTCTGAGCATTCCGGAGGGGAATGTGGTGGTGAGGAAAACCTGGGAGAAATTAGGTCATCTAGAAGAGTTGTGATTCCACCACCAAAGACTGCAGGAGGAGAAAATCGTGGTGTTGGCAATCCTATTGGTGAGGAAATGGAGGCATTACCATTTACATTTACTAAAGCAATATTGAAGGAAGAGTTGGTTGTTATGGCTGACTCTAGAGTGTAATGCAAACTGGCAATGTGCATCCTCGAGGTTCCCATCAGAGGTTCCTGTAGAATGCTGCCAAAGCGGACTTGATTGTTGTGGTCATTGTATGATTGCACATTCAGAGCTGACTCAGGCAAGTCTGTCCCACCAACCACATACCCTAGTGTGGTACCAGGGAGATCTTGTAGGCGAAACACTGCTGGGTCAAAATAAGCAATAAACTCAATCACAGTCAAACCATATCCATCAGCATTAAGGTACACTTCAAGAGTAACCTCCCCATTGGCACCAAGCTGAAACCCTTCAACATCAACTTCTCCTAAGTGAGGGATCAAGTCGACTCGAAAGTTAATGGAAGCATTTTGACGAAGACTGGAAGCTTTTAGTGTCACCATTCCCAAGTTGTTTCCTGCAATATTTACTGCACCAGAATTGCTATCAACACTGACTGAATCAGAGTTTACTGAAAACTGAAGCATCCCAGCAATAGCAGGTCCTTGTTGTGGAGTGAGAAATTGTGGGTATTCTGTTCCATCTGAGAACATCAGAGTCAAATTAGGAGTAAATATCTGTCCTACCATTCCAGACAGAGTATCTGGCAGAGATAATGTGGGTATTGCTGACACATAAATATGACTGTCCACAACTTCTACTCTGATTTGGTCGCTGAAGGGACCGAAGTATCCCCAAATGGTGGCATTTCCTGGTAACAACCCTTCAATGATGTTATCAGTAATAAATACTGATGAAGACAAACTTTTAAAGAGAGTGAAGTCTAAAAAAGTGACATCAAGTATACTGCCATCAGAAATCCAAGCAGTAAGTGTCAGCTCAAGCTGCTGATAGACACTTGTCCCTTCAAACCTCTCAATGGTTACATCCGTTCTTCCTGCATTTGGAAAATTAGTCACAGTAAGAGAAATGTCTTCCACTCCAATGACATATACTGTGATGGGAGGTGACACAACTGAATGTTCATCACTTTCTGTATAAGTTACTGTGAAATTAAACTTTCCAGAATCAGCAATTTGACTTGCATTGACAAGTCCCTCATCAAACACAAACATCTGTTCAGAATGGAACTGGAGGCGTGGGTCTGAATTTGACAGAGGTGTCCTGGTTCCATCTTGGTGCACAACCTCTACTGAGTAGGGTGTAGAATAGGAAACTTTCAGCAGATTTGAAACAGGTCTCAAAGAAAGTCTTGAAGTGTCAAGAGTTACAGAGAGAGAAGACACAGGACTCAGCTGAATTTCAATGTATTCACTGTGGCTGAACATTGGTGCTGAGCAAACTGACCCATTTATCTCACCCACCAAGTATTGCCCCATTCCTGAACCACGAACTGTGACCTGGGAGCCTGAGACAAGGATGACATCTTGGTTGGTCGACACGAGACTAAATCCATTTCTTGCTGTCAGCTCATAAGTTTGTCCATTGTTAAGCACTGCTTCAGCCAGCACATACAATTTAATATTGAGCTGGTTCAGTCTGGACTCAATTTCAATCACAGTAGTTTCGAGATAAGGAGAACCTGCAGTAGAAGTGATGGGCTGATTAGGAATCAAGTTGGAGTATAGGCTGAAGCTAATATCCTCTACAACAACAACGTCAGATGTAACTGTAATCTCATCAGAGAAATATTTCCCAAACAGGATTCTAGCAATGCCAGGAGACTGCCCTACTATTGTCATTCGGTTAGATGTCTTTTCAAGTTGAAGCACAGAATTGTCAGATACTACTAAGTCATTTTCAATCAAAGAGACTATAGATACAACCTGTGAAGCAAGCTCTGTAGAGAACACTGCTACAACATCAATAAAAGTGGACTCATATGCTTGGGCACACTCCCCTGATGAGAGATCATAAATGTTCTCTAGTGGTCTCAGTTCATAGTCTTCTGGGATGATGGAAATTCTACTTGTGTGTGGATACCACACTACAAACGATGTGTTAAGCACAGTTGTCCCCATTTCCATGTGCACCTGAACTTCATCAGAACCTGCCATTTCTGTACCACTTAGGAACACGCTGGAGCAGTTTGGTTCTACCTTGAAAACGGTCGAATTCTCACTTTTGCACATCAATCCTGGTAAATCCATAGTCAAGACACCCGAGTGCAGCAAACCTAAGGTATTCAGCACAACTGAAGTACGTTCTTTATTGAACACTGCTGTATTCAGGATGGAAGTTGTAGATGAGAAAGCAAATAATCCCTGAATGGAATTCTCCTGGATAATGACATGGCCAAATGACGAACAGTTTTCACTTTGACCAATTCCTATGTGATAAGCTTCCGTAGTACCAATTGCCAGCTGTCCAAGGCTATCAACAATGTAGTCCACAGTTACATTAATACTTCCAGCAATAGATATAACATTTGCAGTTGGAAGTACTTTTAACCTAACAATAATGAAGAAGAAGTTCCCTGTCTTGTTTGTCTGTTGCGTGCAAAACCCAGAAAGAATGAAGCTGCCTGAAGCTGAGGAACTGGCAATAGAGTAAGCTGGTGTGGAACTCACAATGGATACAAACTCCAAATCAGCAGATATGGCAGAGCTTATTAAGAACTCAGAGATTTCATATTCTGTTGTCGTTACTATGTCGATGTTGAACATACTACCAGGATACAAAACACGTTGAGGAATGGAGACGGTCACCACAGGACTATTTGGAACATTACATAGAACAGCAGGCATAATGTCAATAGCTCCAACTATGTTACTCAAGCTTCCAGGAGCATCCATTCCGCAGAGAACGGAAACAGTATATCCAATACTGAATAGCTCATCAGGTATCCTAACAGTAGCAATGCAGGTGGCACTAGAGCTTGAAGTAACACAGTCTGACATATATATCTCTGGGAAGCCATTACTTTTTATACTGACATAGACTTGTGTGGGTTGAACAGACATCTTCTCAAATTGGTTTCCTTCTACCTGAAGAGCCACTCTCAAATAAGGATCATCAATGTAGATCTGGTGTTGAGCAATGATAGCAGTGACACTTACTGCAGTTGCAGTCCGTGCAGGGATTATTTCATTTACTTCTATGTTGCCTAAAAAATAAGTAACTGTTGGTGGCTCTAATCTGACAGCTCCGCCATTGTGAAGCCAAAGCTGCTGGTGATATAAATTCATAGCAATCCTTGAGATGGGAGGAACTGTGAACCCACCATCCACAGCTAATGAGACTGGAAGCAGCTTACCCACTAATACAATCAGGGGGACTTCACTAAACAAATTTATACCAGCATCAAAGTTGTAAGTATCAGTTGCTCTCACAATCAATGTGAAACCAATATCATCGGAGGACAAGTTTCGGGTAAGAATAATTCTGCCAGTATTGCTATCAATCATGAAAGTGTTATTTCCACCAGACACTATATCAAATCTTGGTGGTCCTGAGCATCTATCTCGATCTGTAGTTCTCAAGTGAGGAAGAACAACAGTGCTGTATGGAGCACCAACATTGAGATGGCTGATGTATGATAGTTGTTTGAAGATTGGAAGATAGATATTCTCTTCAACCACTTCAATTTTGAGGGGGATAGTATGGTTAAAATTGCTGTTCCCAGCATCTCTAGCTGTCAGGTTGAGAGAGGTGACTAAGATGCTAGTATCATTTAAGCAGAGAGAGCTATCCACAACTATGTACCCCGTGTTTTCCTCGATGCTGAAATAAGGAGTATTCATACCAAAGGAGTATAAGGTCTGAGCATTTGGGAGAGTGTCTTTATCAATGGCCACCACCAGGCCCAGAATTTCACCACTTGGACTGTTTTCTGTCACTGTAAAGGAGTAGGCTTCCTGCTCAAAGATAGGACGCTCATCATTGACATCACCGATGGCAACATAAACACTTGTTAGTGCAGAGAAGCCATCAGTGTCTTCAGCGTGTGCCTGAAAGGTCAAATTTTGAATACTCTCATAATCAATATTTCTAACAGATGCTGTAATTGTACCAGTGCTGGGGTTAATTTCAAAGAAATCCAAGACATCAAACAATGTGTACATTAGTGCGCTGTCATTGAGGTTGTCTAAGTCAATTGCCGATACACTCAGTGGAAGTGGAGAGCTAGTGCTCTCTAGTGCAGATATGAAAACAGGACTGCCTCTAGGTACATTTTCATTGATAAAACCAAAATATTCTCTCCTTCTGAAAATGGGTCTGTTGTCATTAGTGTCAATCACAGAAACTGAAACCGTGGTTGTTGATGCGAGAGATGGGACTCCTAGATCATAAGCTTCCACAGTTATAATGTACTGCTCAGCTTGTTCATGGTCGATTGGAGGTATTGAGCTAATAGTTCCAGTGATTGGATCAATTTTAAATCTAATGCAGTTTGACTCACTACAGTCTGAACAACTACATGTGATTCCCTCTATGTGATACTGGACTATTGAGTTGTTGGTATTCAGTTCATCTGAGTCAGTTGCCTGTATGGCAATCACCAAGAGGCTAATGACATCATGCTCAACAGTGAAAGCTGAATAGCCATCTGTAGGCTCTGTGAATATTGGACGATTATCGTTCACATCCGTGATAAAAACAGTCATAGTTTCCATAACTCTTTGCGCTTGTTCTCCACCATCAATGAAAGGAACTGGTTCAAAGCCACTTTCACCAGAAGCATTGCTATCATCCATGCCAACTCTATCCATCGCAATGACATTGATTTCATAATGACGAGCCTGCAATTCAAAATCAAACTGGTTTGATCCAGTGACATAAATACGTCCTGAAGTAGAATTGATAGCAAATTTTCCTGAGGGATCATTTATCATGTACTTGATCTGGCCATTGATGCTCTGGTCATTATCCACTGCTACTACATCAATGACCCTCCTTCCATCGGCAGCATCTTCAGGCAAAGTGACAGTGGAATGAAAATTAACAAATACTGGTCGAATGTCATTAGATTCGAGCACTCGAACATTGACATCTGCTTCATCTGTCATCTCACCATCACTAGCCTGAATGTGGAGATTGTAAAATCTCAGTCCCTCATCATAATCCAGCATCTTGATCAGTGAAATGTCTCCACTCATTTCATCTATAGTAAAGGTACTGTAATCCGTTTCACTTTCACTGTTACTGACGAAGGAATAACTTATCACACTGATGTCTGCATCCATTGCTTTGACACTGACAATGGGAGGATTTATGAGACTGTGTCTCTCCCTCACAGACACAAAGTACAAATGCTGGCTGAAAATAGGAGGATTATCATTCACATCAAGAATATTAATGAGAAGATTGGCAGTCGAGTTCAATTGAGGATGTATACCTGCTTCAATGGCTTCTACTGTTATATCATAGGAGACCATCATTTCATGATCAAGAGAGCTTCCAAATGCAACAGTAACATTTCCAGTTGCAGAAATATCAAAGTCAGCACTATGCATGCCACCCACTGATCGATATGTAACCTGATACATGTCCAAATCTGTAGAGATAAGCTGCGTGACAAATGTGCCTGGTGGCGAGTTCTCAGGGACTGAAGCAATGAGTGAGCTTGAGATGAAAACTGGTGGATGTTCATTGACATCTGTAATGACAACTATGTAGGTGGACTGTCCAGAAAGTGGTGGGGTTCCATTATCAATGGCTTGAATGATTAGAGCACATGGAATATTTATTGCTTCTGCATCTACTTGCTCAGCAAGTAAAACCATGTTAGACTGGTCTCTAATTCTATATTGTGTCATGCAGTCTGGTGGATTCGCATTGATAATTTCATAGTTCAAGACTGCATTGGAAGTGGCATCATCATCTAAGCCCTCTAAGATGGTGAATACTACTTCATCAACAACAGCGTTTTCAGGAACCAACCTTTCAATGATCGAATCATTAAAATACGGAGCATTGTCATTAGCATCGGTGATGCTTATTTTAGCAGATCCAGTATAATTCAGTGAAGGATAGCCAAAGTCTGTCACAGTCACAGAGAGACAGTACTGGGTTATGGCAGAGACACTGTCAAAGTCAAGCAGACCATTCACTCTTATGATGCCTGTATTAGGATCTATATGCATATCTGTGTTGATAGCATCAGTGACACAATCACTGGAGCTTAGCTGGAATGTGATTGCTCCATTGCTTCCACTGTCAGCATCACTTGCAACTACCTTATAGATCGACTTTCCTATAGGACTAGACTCTGATATAGATATGGGAGGGATATTAAGAAAGACAGGAGCATTATCATTGGCATCAAGCAAAGTGATTGTCACATCAGCAGTGGATGTCATTGGAAGTAGTAGGGCACCATCTGTTGCTACCACTTCTAGTCTATACAGCATCGGTGGCAGATCAAAGTCTAACTGATCGCTAGTTGTATAGATAACTCCAGTGGTTGGGTCAATGCGGAACTGGATAGATGGTGACTGAAGGGAATAAACAATGCGTGAAAAATCTCCCAGGTCAGCATCTGTTGCTTCCACCTGAAGAATAGATTGTCCAATAGCTATGTCTTCCCGAATGGAAACCAAGTAACTAGCTTCCATAAACAGGGGAGCATTGTTATTAACATCTGCAACATTGACTCTGACTATAGCCTTGTCCTCCAATTCTCCATCTGATGCCAATACTGTGAAAATATACACTCTACTTGGGTCAAGCTGCTCAACTACATAAAGATCTGCAGTATCAGGGTCCAGATCAAAAGCACTGTCATTCCCTCCTAGCAAATAGTACCTCACTCTACTGATAGAGTCTGCATCCAAGGCTCTGATATTTGAAGTAGGCATTGTACGTGAAAGTGGTGTATTTTCTGGAAGTACAATGTCATAAATATCCTTTAAAAATTGTGGAGGATTGTCATTGAGATCTTGTACACTGACTACAACATTTGTGGTGGCATTTAACCCAACAATGTCTACCACTAGGACAATAAAGTTCCACTGCTGCACATTCTCATAGTCTAGTTGGCGCTCAAGAGTAATCTCTCCTGTACTTCCACTAATTCTGAAAGGGAAGATGTCATCAGAGCTAAAGCCAGATTCAAAGCCAGATCCAAAGCCAGATCCAAAGCCAGATCCAGAACCAGAGCCACTGCCGAATAACATTTGCGGTTCCCCATGTGAGATCTCATCTCTGAGTATCCTATAATTCAAGACATCATCTTCGTTGTTATCCTGTGCAGACACTTGCAGAACAACTGTATTCTCTCTGCTATTCTCCTGGATAGTGGTTTCAAAGGATGGCACTAAAAAGAATGGAGGTGTGAAGACTGGCAATACATCATCCACATCTATCAAACTAATTGTTATATTGACAGTACTGGACATCCTTGGGGAGCCGCCATCAGATGCTCTTACCTCGATCATATACACTCTCGGTGGCTGGTCGTAATCAAACTCATCACTGCTGGTATAAATGCGTCCGGTTAAAGAATCGATGATAAAAAGATCAGCAGAAAGGCCAGGTAAAATATCATACAGGACTTCTGCTAATGATCCAAGGTCCTTGTCAGTGGCATTCACCTGCACAACAAATGTTCCCAGAGAAGAATTTTCCAAAATTGAAATAGAATAACTGTCCCTTGCAAATACAGGAGCATTGTTATTAAGGTCTGTCACCATTATCCTAACAAATGCTCTGTCTCTAGACTCTCCATCTGTAACACTGATTTCTACATTGTACTCTCGCCCCTGTTTCAAAGGTCCAACCACAAAAAGAGATGCATTATTAGGATTGAGCTCAAATTTTCCTTCAGCTCCACTCGAGATGAAGTAATGAAGGGTACCCAGCTCATCCAAATCCGTAGCTTGAATAATATTTGAAGTAGGGAAAGTATAACCAACTGGGATGTTCTCAGGAAGGGTAATATGAAAAACATCCATTCTAAAGTTTGGAGGATTGTCGTTGATATTGTCCACATTAATGAGCACATTAGCTGTGCCAATGTGTCCAACGTTATCCACAACCTCTACCTGAAATTCCCACCTCGCACTTTCTTCATAGTCCAACACTCTTATGAGGGAGATATCCCCTGTGAAAGAGTCAATGCTGAAAGGAAGACTGACTAACTCGGGGAAACCTGAGCCGCTAGCCAATCCTAGACCAACACCACTATGGATATTGTATGTTAACACATCATTGATGTCTGCATCCATAGCAGTGGTTCTCAACACTACAACTCCTTCCCTGCTAGAGTTCTCCTGCAATCTCAGATCATAACTTGGTGTATTGAAGATAGGAGGGTTGTCATTCACTGGGTGAACAACAACGATAAGCAAAGCTGATGGCCCAAAGAGGAAGCGTTCATCCCTTACTGCCATAAAAATCCGATACTGATCATCATCTTCAAAGTTGAGGGGGAGAGAGACCGTCACAACTCCTGTGCTTGGGTCAACTTGAATAAACGTGCTAGCAAAAGTCAGTATCGTTAACTCTGAATTTTCATCAGGGTCATCAACACTGATTATCAATGGCAAACCATCACTATCGAGTATTGGATCACCAACAGCTGCAGATTCAGTAATGAAACCCCAGTAGGTAGAATTAAGAAAGTAAGGTGGAGTGTCACTAACATCAGTCAAAATAATTTCTAGCTGTGTGCTGCCTGTCAATGATGGAATACCTCCATCTACAGCCTCGATAATTAGGAGGTACTTGGCTGTAGACTCTCTATCAAGATTACTAGCCAGGAACACTTCCCCAAGATTAGGATCAATTCCAAAGTTAAGCTCATCATTCCCTGCAATGATACGGTAGCTTATTTGCTGATTTGTGGTACTATCTTTGTCTGAGGCCACAACAAGTTGCACCAAGTTATTAACTGGGAACGATTCTGGTAAAGAAGTATTGTAAAAAGACCTGTTGAAAGTTGGAGCATTGTCATTAAAATCTACTATGTTGATTATGACCATGGAGGTATCATTATTGCTCAAAGTGTCATGCACAGTTACTGGAAATGTATACTGTGGTATCTTTTCGTAATCAGTACTCTGTGAAAGGAGAATGAGGCCACTGAATGGCTGAATAACAAACACAGTTATATCATCAGGAATGGAATAGCGAAGGACTATGTTAACATCTGGATCTATGGCAGATATTCCAAGGTCATTGAGCTCTGTTTCCACTGAAGTGTTTTCGCTGATGCTAACACTGTACAGCGGTTGTGTAAAAGTTGGAGCCACATCATCCACGTCTTGTATCTGCAACAGTTGAGTCATAAGTGCAGAAGTTGAAGTAGTTATGTCAGTGACACTAGTGATCACTAGGAGACAGCTGATACTGGCTGATGTTCCTAAGGGACAGAAGTTTGGAGAAGACAGTGGGAAGAGCAACTCAGACTCGCGGTCAATACTACTATGTATGAATATATCGCCTGTTGCACTGATTCTGAGGATATCTTGGTTCACAGTGATGACATAAGTGAGGTTGCTGGTAGGGTCCAAGTCTATGGCATCAACGTGACCTACTTGAGAGCCTACTTGCACACTCTCGTTGACCTGGTTCAAAGTGAAAGATCTAATGATAACTCTGTTGTCATTGATATCAAGAACACTGATCAAGACCTGTGCTGTGTGCGTGATATTACTGGGATTGTCCTGGTAAAAAGTTACTGCTCTAAGCTCATATTGAGGTGGGTCACTTGTTGGAAACATGGTCGTCTCCCTGTCTATTCTCTGTGTTGCATAAACCTGTCCAGTTGTGACGTTGATTGCAAATGGAGGATTGTACTCACTTCTTGAATCTAAACCATAACCAATTGTTCGATTAGCAAAATCTAGATCACGGGCTGTGACCACACCTATGACTTGGAAAGCTTCATTGTTCTCAAAAAAACTGAACCGGAAAGTTTGAGAAACAAAAAGAGGAACATTGTCATCAACATTCAAGACAGCGATGGTCAAGTTTCTGGTGGCATTAAGGGAAGGAGTGCCAAGATCACGTGCTATTATAGCCAAGTCATAGGACAGATTGTCTTCAAAGTCAAGTGAACCAGCTAAGGTAATGGCACCTGACTCTTCGCCAATGCGAAATAATTTCATTTCTGTTCCTCCCTGCATAATAAAGTTGTATCTCACTTTAGAGTTATCTGTCAGAGGCTCATCATTATCAATTGCTCTGACATCTCCTAGGCTATATCCTTGTGATGAGTCTTCTGGCACGAAGAGAACATTACCAAGGTTATCTTGGAAGACAGGAGCATTGTCATTTTGGTCAGTAATCAAGATGATGACCATTGTCGTTCCATTCATTTGTGGTGTGCCACTGTCATACGCTGAGACTCTGAAAGAGTCAGATAACATCTTCTCCCTGTCAAATATGGCAGATGTGAGAATGCTCCCATTTGGCAAAATTTGGAAGAAGGTGGTATCGACCACATAATGTATCTGGAAAGATTAAGAAAATTCCAACAATTAAAATAAATCAACTATTGATGATAGTTTACAGGGCCAAAGGCCATGCAATTGCTTGGGGGGGGGAGGTCAGTTAACCTAAAAGTAAAATTCTGGGTTGTCCCCAGGTGGTCATCCCCAGGTGGTCGTCCCCAGGTGGTTGTCCCCAGGTGGTCATCCCCAGCAGGTGTGCGTAAATTCCAGCTATTGTTCATTTTTTTAAACCTAGTCCAATTTTTTGTTAAACATTTCTAAATAGGCTAGAGAAAAAAACAGCAACCATTTTCAACTACCACATCCCTACTGATTAATCATGGGTACAACCCTCTCTTACTAGGTGATTACATTCTGAACATGTGCATTACTGCCATGACAATAGTCAATAGGAATCACAGTCCATGGTATAGCCCTATTCTAGATAAACAGATGTGATTTTCATAGCAGTTGACCTTGGTGCGCAATGAGATATGACTTTTGTTCTGTTATTCACATTCGTTAAGTTAAAGGTCTGCTGTTGCTTTTGGAAGCACACTGTCAACATGCTAGAAAATATCTAGAATGAGACTATTCAAATGCAACGTAATTTTCACCATTTGTTATTATATATTACACAAGCAAAAATATCAAATTGTGAGTGATGATGTTTGATTCCAGCATGCAGCTATACAGTAGGGGGAAGGACAAGTATCTATGGTGACTTCCAGCATGCAGCTATACAGTAGGGGGAAGGACAAGTATCTATGGTGACTTTTTGCATTGATCTCTCCATCCATTCCTTTATGCTTCATGCCTACAAAACAACCTAGTTACCTTCCCTTGAATTTATGCATATAAGTCGCAGGAATTACCTGGGATTTTTTTGTTGCAAATCATGTTTAATTATACTTTTATACAGCTAAACTTAAGCCTTCTTAATTAATGACCCCTCTTCATTCTTTGTTTCATCACAAATAAGTGGTATGGTTGCCAGAAGGTAGGTCTGCCACTACATCTCTGCCCAACAGTGAGCACAGCTTCAGGGCGAAGTCTGTTCTACCCAACATGAGCAGATAACTTCATCTTCGTTAACACTGCTTTCACACAGATGGGCCAAAGTCATGGTCCAGGAAATGAGGAACTGCTAGTTCTTGCTGCTACCCTGACTGCCCATAACTACATAACTGCTATATACAAATTACACCATTCAATATTTTTTAAGTTTTTCATTTTATTAATCCAACCAACAACGATGGTCTTGATATTATTCGGCAAGACAATAAAAGACATTTTTGCATAGCTTAGAGCCCATCATTATTAAATGTTGTAAAATTATTTTGTTGACATGTATATTTATACTGACCAGTGAGCGGATTATAAAGATCCTTTTTAATTTGACAGTATTTCTTACCGCAGCATTGTCTCCTGTATCTATATCACTGGCACTGATATCTCCCACTTGAGTGAGCAGTGGTTGGTTCTCCAACACATTGAAGGAGATGTTATCAGAAGGGAACATGGGAGGGTTATCATTAACATCTGTGAGTTTAACTACAACTCGAGCTGTCCCAACGAGAGGGTCAGTTGGCACAGGAGAGTGGCCTTCCAGGGCATTCAGAGTGAATGTAAAAATGCGGCTATATATATATACATGAATGAAAAGAAATAAGAATATGAACTCGCTGTATGAAACAATGTACTGAATAATTAAGGACTACAAGGATTGCTTTAAATACTTGACCACATGCCCTCCTATACTTGTTAGTTACAGGCTAGAGTGTGTGCAATGTAATCCCTATAGCTACTGCTGCATAGCGGATATTTTCATCTATATTTTTGAATGAAAGAAAGAGATTTTCTATTTTGATTTAGCATTCTTGGTAGTTGCCAAAAATGAGCTAGAGACTCAAGAGTATGTGGTGAATACCAAGACATCTTGTTTGGCTAACTACAAAGTATAGCATTGGTTAACTGGAGCTAGCAATTTAACAGTGGAATGTTTGTCTAATTAATGCCATAGCTAAGTAACTACCCCACCCCACCCCCCTACCATCCTCCACCCCTCCATGCCAAAGCTGCCTCAATATACTGTATAGACTATAGAGTCCACATGGAAAATTTTGCGAATGGCCATCAAAATGTGAAAAATTTTCACGTGTATACAATATTTATAGTGATTACATATCATCAACAATTGCACATGTGGCTATGACTCAGCTATTTGCAGCTGGAATTAAAAGTTGCTGTCTATCCTTCAGTACTTTAGAAAGTGAAACAGTATTCTTCCTCAACCTGAAGAGGTTCCTGGGGCTGCATCTTCTACTGAACATGCAGCTAATCGCTTTGTTGAAGAATTGCTACAGCTATATACTAAACTAATGGTAATTGGCAGGTATGCTTTCATGTATGGAAATTTAGCAGCCGTGAACTTTTCCCCCTAAAAAAATTCAGTATTTTCAACCAAGTCAAATTATTTCCCTATACGGTAATAAAATAAAATAAACACCCTTGTAAAATCCAATTAAAAGCTATAACTATGTGTTATATGCATTAATTATCCACCCAAGGTCTACAACTGAAACGAGGAGGAATGTTTGAGAAGGGCTCATACTAGTACAGCTACCAGCCATAGCTTTCAGTAAGATAGTTATGAAGCTTATAACTAGCTAGCTTCTATATCTAGTGACTGACTGATCATGTATATAATTTTCTAATAGACTATCGAGTGACTAAAGCTAGGTAGCTATTCTTGATATCCTTTGGATATATGTAAGTGGTGCTGGATGTCTATACTATAACAAACAAACATTCAGAACTCAAAGTTAGACACATTTAGTTATCTTTCAATACAATGCTCGAGTGCCTGTGAGAAGGCTATAGCTGTGATTCACAGCTGTAGCTATAATGCTGCAATGGTCTTTGGTCCAAAGAACAGATAAAAACTTAGCTACTAAGTTTCCTTGGGCCACAGCAAGTTTCCTGAAGCCATAGCAAGTTTCCGCTACAGCAAGTTTCCTCAAGCCACAGCAAGTTTCTTCAAGCCACACCAAGTTTCCTTGAGCCACAGCAAGTTTCCTCGAGCCACAGCAAGTTTCCTCAAGCCACAGCAAGTTTCCTCAAGCCACAGCAAGTTTCCTTGAGCCACAGCAAGTTTCCTCGAGCCACAGCAAGTTTCCTCAAGGCCAGTGAGTCTCCTCAAGCCACAGCAAGTTTCCTCGAGCCACAGCAAGTTTCCTCAAGCCATAGCAAGTTTCCTTGAGCCACAGCAAGTTTCCTTGAGCCACAGCAAGTTTCCTCGAGCCACAGCAAGTTTCCTCGAGCCACAGCAAGTTTCCTCGAGCCACAGCAAGTTTCCTCGAGCCACAGCAAGCTTCCTCAAGCAACAACAAGCTTCCTCGAGTCACAGCAAGTTTCCTCGAGCCACAGCAAGTTTCCTCAAGCCACAGCAAGTTTCCTCGAGCCACAGCTTAGGCTAGCTACAAAACTTTCAATAGAGCACTAATTTGGTGCCCTGAGAAAGCTATAAACACAGCTGTAGCCATAGCTGATTGGTCTAGGCTTTAAAAGAAGGGAGTCTACAGGTGAAAACTTGTTAACTATCAAGTTTCTAGGAGCCACAGCATAGGCTGAAACATTATGTATGTGCTGTATTTCTAGTGATGTGAGAAGGCAAATGCTACAAACCACAACTGCAGTTATAGCAGTCTAATGTTTTGCCCAAAGAAAAAAGTCCACATACAAAAACATTGGGAATAAGAGGGTTAAAAGTATGCGATGGAAAATTTGCAACAAGCAGAAAATGTCCGTGTTCCAGCCCCTATCTTATTTACATACAATCTTGAATTACTACACAAAAACTAACTTTGTTTCAAAATCCAAGACTTCTGGTGTTGATTTTACTATCTGTCCAGTAATGGGATGGACTAGAAATAGTGATCCAATTGAATTATAAAAAATAGGAGCAAGACCATCTCTATCAGTAGCAAAGACAGCTCCAAATGGTTCGTTAATTGGCTGGTCTTCAGGTATGAAAAAATCTGCAATAAATCGTTAAGAGACATCCATTAATTTAAAAAAAATTACTTCATGTCAAAACTCACTATATTCTGATTGGTTAAAGACAGTGGGCTCATCATCAAGGTTCTGAATGTTGACAAGCACAGTGCTTGGATTGCTCCGCCTCCTACTGGCCAGACCATTATCTTCTACTTGCAGTACCAAGCTATACTGAGAGCGCTCCTCAAAATTGAACACAGCACTAACAGCAACAAAAAAGGGGGGGGGGAAAGTCAACCAGCAAAAAGTTGTCAGGGGTGGGGTGTGTGTGTGGGGGGGAGGGGGGAATGTTTGTGGATACACTTACTTGGATGTAATCTCGCCAGTGTTTGGACCTGTTACAATCACTGTGAAGAGCATACTATCAATTCCAAATATTGTTGCCATTCCAATTTCAGAAGCAGGGCCAGGTGCATCCAAGTCAGAAACAGTAAAACTGAGCACAGAGGAACTGACATGAGCATTTTCAGTTAGCGTGACATTGTAGGTTATTTGGTCGAACTCAGGATTGAAAAAGTTATTGGGAGAAAAAGCCATAATAGTCACTGGCACAGACCTTAAAAAAGGCTCTGGCACCCCATTGTCAGTAGCAGTCACAGTGAATGAGAAGTTCTAGGTGAAAAGAATACTAAGTCATGTATGACACGCCAAGTATAAGTGTGATTATTTACCAGAGGTTGTCCTCCAGCTACATGGGGAAATATTCCATCATTTCTGATCACACCTTGAGAATCAACAGTGAAATTCAGAATGCTTTCTGGTGGATTTTGAATTGAGTATGTGATAATGTTGTCCTCTCCATCTCCATCATAGGCAGACACTTGGAGTAAGGAAGTTCCGATGGAAGTGATGGAAAGAACAGTCTCAAAGTAGCTATCACTGGAGAATTGAGGTATTTCTTCATTGATGTCAGCCACCAGAAAGCTCACATTTCTAGAGTTCTGCTGTGATGGAATTCCTTGGTCCTGAAGTTTTAGTACCAATGTGTACTGGTTTGGTTCGTCCTGGAAGTATAATTTTTATGACTTTGTATGCGAGTTATAATACAGTAACAGTAACAAACACAGTAAAGATAACCATACCTCAAAGTTGACGATTCTCTGGAGGTAGATGTAAAACTCATTTGTGGAATATATGCCACTACCAAAGACATCTTCAGTTTGCAAAAGAAACAGCTTGACTTTACCATTGACTCCAGTATCTGCATCAAAAACCGACACGTTTAGGAGAGTACCTCCCACAGGCATGTTCTCAAAAAAGATGATAGTGGATGCGAGTGAGGGGTCAAACTGTGGTACATTGTCATTAACTTCAGTCACTGTGATGTTGATATAGGAATTGACCATGAAAGTCCCATCAGATGCAGAAACCTGAATCTGGAAGAAGTCCCTGTCGGCCACTAGTAGTTGTTCATTTGTAGAGATGTTGCCTGACTCACTGTTGATTGTGAACTCTTCTCCATCCAAGTTGAGTGAGTAACTAATCTCTGCATTGGCTCTTTCGTCAGCATCAACAGCATGAATAGTTGCTATGATGAGACCTATTTCTGCTGCTTCACTGACCATTGTAGCATAAGGAGCATCCATAAAGACAGGAGAATTATCGTTTACATCACCTACTTCAACCAACAAAGAACCAGTCGTACTTTTAACGAAAAGTGGGTCAGCTTGATCTGTGGCTTGAAAAGAAAGAATGAAGTTTTCAAAATGCTCTCGATCAAATCCAGGCCCACCTACATAGGAAATTTCTACACGAGTTCCACCAGTTACTGGAATGTTAGTAATTGTAAAATTGGAGGAAAATTCTCCAGGAAGAAGTATCACTGACACTTCCCCTTCATTTCCTGTGTCATCATCAGTCACCATGAATGAAAAAAGTTTACCTGTTGGAGACTCATTTTCAGTGATATTACCCATGAGATCAGAAGGAAAGTCTGGAGCAAAAAGATTGGGAGGAGCCACTTTGACAATAATCGTACCAGTAGAGCTTAGAGAAGGAGTTCCCTTGTCTTTTGCAACAACTTGGATGGTGTATATCTGAACCATGAGATCAAAGTTGCCTGTCTGTCGAATTGAGAGCAGTCCAGAGAGAGGGTCAATGGCAAAAGGGAGATTGGAATTCACCAGTGTAAAGAAGACATCAGAATTTGGTGTGTTGACCTGGTCACTATCCATAGCAGTCACATTGATGATAGGCAGACCAGCGTGAGATGATGAAGTTATCACAACACTGGAACTGGAAGGGAGGGAGGGAGGGAGGAGGGAGGGAGGAGGGAGGGAGGAGGGAGGGAGGAGGGAGGGAGGAGGGAGGGAGGAGGGAGGAGGGAGGGAGGAGGGAGGGAGGGAGGGAGGAGGGAGGGAGGGAGGGAGGGAGAGAGATGGAGGAATTAAGATCAGCAAAACAGCAGCCTAAATGAAAGTTCAATCACTTACCCAGCATTGGTTATCACTGGTATTTCATCATTGAAGTCAAGAATGTAAATGACAACTTCAGCAGTGCTCGACAGACTAGTTGCATCAGTGGCAACCACTGTGAAGACATATTTATCAGTAGTCTCACGATCAAGAACACTTCCATCCAGCACTATCAAATCACGAGAATTGGTACGGAAATTGAAAATGTCGCTAATTTCACGTCCTCCATCTGTCTGTGCTGAATTAACCACCAAGGTGAAAGCACCTACACAAAGGGGGAAAAGAAGTACACGATATGAGGTAAGGTTGTGAAACTTATTATATTGTTTGGGTCTGTGTATATGATGTGGATTACTTGTCCATGTTCTAGACTTGGCATTCATGGATATACCATATATATATTTGGAATGCTTCGTGTTTAAAATAATCTGTATGAAAATATTTCGTGTCATACTTTCGTAGAACTCGTGATCTATAAATTTTATTTTACTGATACAACTGACCATGAGAAAATACACAATTGACTTCTGAAGAGAAACCAGCAGAAAAGTTATGGATGAGATTTGTAGTTCATTCTTGAAAAAGGCTATCATGTTTATAGAGCTGTATGGAAACCATCAGTTGAGGGATTATAAAAGAGAGAGTCATTGACTAAGAGATCGCTATGCAGTAACTAGCAGTGAGTGATTTTCAATGTAGGACATATATAATATACCTAAGAACATGCCAGACATGTGTTCACTTCTCTTTCAAATATCTTGTATAAGAGGAAGATATTTCCAGCATGAAGATGGTAGCTCTTTTCTCTTCCCACCTGCTGGGGGTCTGCATGACAAGTAGCCTATTTTATATTTAAATTATTTTCCCTGTTTTAAATTTTTGTAGGTTAGTAGGACTATGGTAATCTATTACTGCAAGGAATTCCAGATTCAAGGATGTAATAAGGTATGCATGGAAATAAATTAATGCATGTTATAGCTGACAATGCAGTACATTACATGTCATTTCATGTGACCAGACATTTTTTCTCTTCTAAAATAACTTTTGTAAAATTGTTAGCTCTGAAGTAAAGACTATTAAATTGTTATATTAATACATTCATGACCATTAAATTGTTATATTAATACATTCATGATATGAACAATGTGTTCATACTATCTAGCTAATTCTACTTCAAGTAGTTGGATTAAATTTATGCTTACTGTTGTCAGTAACTAGAATAGTGCCAACATCACTTCGGTCTGGAGCATTCTCCCTGATGTCAAATTTGTTGATCTGACTCTCAAACTGAGGAGGATGGTTCACAATGACCATGGAGATGGTGACTTGGAGGTTTACAGAAATGCTTCCTTCATCGTCAGTTATCCTCAGCTATAAATATAAAATACCGAATGGTAATTGTTCTTTAATATTCTCCTTAGAATAGTGTTGGCCCATTGATGAAGTCTGAAATAGCATTCGCCCTGTAATTGTGTTTGCAGGAAGTTTGCACTGTGCATGGTTAGATATAATAGACTAGCAGAGGCGACCACTAAATCATTCAAGGTCAGTGGGATCTCAGTGGCAAAAAATGGTAGTGAAGATGGTGTCACTGATAAGTAGAATCTGGGAGAGGTTGCAGGTAAGGAATGGGAGGTATATATAATTCTTTGTCAGCTCATAATTGTTATCTTTCGTCCTATTCATGTATTTTGGTACCATGTTATTTGTGCATTCTGACCATATGCTTTATTATATACCTAAACTGCGGTTTCAATGTAATCATAGATATGCATAGAGACAACACCAGCTACTTAGAGTGTGGTTACAGTAACTACAGAGGTATGTTAGGAGCGCAAGCATTAATACATTTTATGATAATGAGGCTGATCTAACAAATCAGACATCCACTCTTGAAAAGTGACTGGTAGAAAAAAGCTTCCAGTCACAACACAGATCAAAGAAAGTACTTAAAAATGGTATATAGAAAGTTAAAATTAATGAAGTGACAAAAATGTTTTGAGAAAATCAAGATATAAATTGTGGTAATGGTAAGTTTGTACAATATACTATTTTTGCAACAGAACTAGACTGAAACTTGTCAGACCTGTTCCACCATTCATTCTGGAATACAATGCAAAACCTACCTCGCTTTGGAACTGAGATTTTTTCTGTATGTAACAAGTCAACATAGACCATGGAAACCAGCACATACACAACTGTAATGAATCTCCTCTCTTGACTCAAAGCAGTTGTAAGTTGTTTGTACACACACACACACACACCCACAGTACACACAATTGCTGTGTTGAAAGTGAAACCATTTGGTAAGTGGTGGCTTTGAAAAAAGCCGGTAAAAACAAAACAAAAATTCAAAAAATCTTCAGAATCTCACAGAACCAAAGGTCTTCCCCATTCCTCCACCTCCCCCATTCCTCCACTTCCAAAGGTCTCCCCCATTCCTCCACTGCCAAAGGTCTCCCTCATTCCTCCACTCCCAAAGGTCTCCCCCATTCCTCCACTTCCAAAGGTCTCCCCCATTCCTCCACTTCCAAAGGTCTCCTCCATTCCTCCACTTCCAAAGGTCTCCCCCATTCCTCTACTTCCAAAGGTCTCCACCATTCTTCCACTTCCAAAGGTCTCCCCATTCCTCCACTTGCTGCTCCTCCAGTGCCACCCTCCAAATGCAAAGCCTTTCTCCTCCTTTTCACCTGCTTCTCTGCCTTCATCATTGATGCAGGCACCCAGCGGTTGTCCTTGAAAGTTAGGTAGTGCGTGGTGAGTGGTGAAACCACAATTCCTGGAGAGCTGTAACGGTAACTGGGCCAGTGTTGAAGGAGATCATCATTACCAAATGAACAACTCATTGTTGAGTAGCTCCCAACACACATCATTCCATCAGGGTGTCACTAGAAAGTCATCACCCAAAGACCTTGCACAGATGAGGGGCAATGTCTGGATGGATGGTGGGTAAGTGGGGTGGAGGTGGCTTTGAGAAGGAAAGTGCACGGTTAAATTTCAAAGACCACAGCCCAATAGGACAAAAATGGCGCTGAGGCATGCTATCCATGGACTGCAAATGGTAAAATATCACCCACACAGCATATTTCATTGCCTCGCATCACTAAATGTTTGACTGATGGTCTTATAGTAGTTAGCAAGCAATTGACAGTTGTCGGTGAGCTTTCCCTTCTCTCCACCCCTGATGAAAGATTTAGTGAGGTGCATGGATAAAACTCACTGTATCTTCAAATGGAGTACCCAGATTTTGAAATTAGCTAGAGCAGTGTGTAGGTGATTATGATATTAAGAACTTTTTTCCAACAAAAATGGTGCAACCCTCCCTTTTAAGCAGCAATTGAAATTGCATAGCTTACCAAAGTTCCAGCAACCCCTTTTCTGACCGCAACGACAATGATGATGAAGAAGAACAGGAAATTAATGAACTACTAAAAGATCAAGAACAGCAAAAACTTTAGTTGTAACTTTGTTCTGGCCCTGCACTTCAGATGATTTGTTTTTGTAGAGGATTTTGTTGGGCACTTCCATTAGCAATTATTTAATTCAGAGGGTACCAAACATTGAGAGCACTCAACAACTAGATTTTATGGTATGTGAAGTTACTGCCAACTTCCAAAAAAAGTTACAATAGTTATGTGTATTGGGGGGGAGGCAAGCAAGTATCCCTGATGGTTTGTATCTAGAAGTGAATGCAAAGCATTGCATGATGAACTGAAGCACTTTTCCAAGGTATATGTTACAAAATCCTGGCATAGTTAGATGCATTGCTCTAGCTTTTCCCCTAGCTACTGCCCACGCCGCCCTTGTTGTGGCCCTGCACAAGCCCTAAACCTAGACATTGCCTTGCCTTAGGAATCAGGTTGGAAATCTGTAATGAACACATAAATAATTTATGATACAAGACATTTTAATATTGTATTGACATAATGAACAAGAATTTACCACTGTAGATCACAAACATTTACATGACCCTTTACCTATTAATATAATGAACACAAAACATAATACAGATTAAAAAAATCAATGGCCATTAATATGTAAAGGGTCCTATAAAATTAATATTTGCTGTCTGCACTAGTAGATTCTTGTTTCATTTCTTTTTTTGACTAAATAAAACATTTTGTCTTGCTTCTGCCTTCTGATTTTTATAAAGCCAAGCAGACACCTTAAAATAAATTACTCAGATAATAATAATTTCCTTGCACTCATTTATTCAAAACGTGTAGTAAATATTAGTTAGCTGGTTTTTATTGACGGTCTGTACTGTTAACATTGAATATTGTAAGCTTCTGAGTGATCAGTTCTTTGTAGCGAAAACATGCAGCTGCTTGCTGGCTCAGCTCAACTAGATTCGATATTGCACATATTTATTCTCTTCAGTTGACATTGATAGATATAATGACTCGTTAATTATCAAGATGGAAGATGTTTATTGTATGGATGAAATTTTGGGTGTTTTACTGAATTGAGAAACAGATCAGTCACTAATGCAATGGACAATTTGAATATAAAAATTGGCCTTATGCAAGTTATATGTAGGAAAGTAGCTGGATATATAGTTAGAAGATCGAATCTCATGCTTTTAACATTTTTGGGTGGAGCTGGATCCAAGGCATTCATCTAGTACTTGGGGAAGGAAGGGGCTAAAATCCAAAAAAAACATTGTTTGGTATACTAGAGGTTGCCAAAGTGAGTTTTAGCCAAGATATAAACTTTTGCTTTTTTGGGTGCCATTGAAACTAAGGGTCAAACCAATAGTACACCTCAGTATATACCAGCAGAGGTACCCACACTCCGCTGCAGCATAGTTGGGTCAAACCAATAGGAACACCTCAGTATATACCAGCAGAGCTACCCACACTCCACTGCAGCATAGTTGGGTCAAACCAATAGGAAGTACACCTCAGTATATACAAGCTGAGGTACCCACATTCCTCTCTGCAAAAAGAAGTCATTAAAAATCCTATTGTCTACATTCACTCTCTTATCTACAAAGTGATTGGCATCATCCATCTTTCCTCGATGAGAACTCACGTGTTCTTTCATGAGCTGCATGTACTATTCAAGTGCATGTACTATTCAAGTGCATGTACTATTCAAGTGCATGTACTATTCAAGTGCATGTACTATTCAAGGGTGCACTCTATTATTTGAACATGACTAACAGGCATGGGTGCAATACTTGCATGAGATCCCGGATCTCTAACAGATGACAATTATTGATAGTAGCAGTGTTCGTATCTAGCCATTGTCCTCTGATCTAGTTTCGTGTTCTTCCTAGTCAGCTTTGTCGCTTGCAAGGGATCGTCATCGTCAGTATCTCCCACCTTTTCTGCCATTGCACTAGCAATGTTTGCTGCAGCACTTTCTATGCACTTTCCCAAGGTTTAAGCAGTGAATGTTGTCATCATGTGGACCCATCTGTCCCAAGCAACTTTTGAAGGATTTGATTATCACTTCAGTGGTGACAGATTGCCTAGCTTCCTGTGACAGATAGAGTCATGTGACAGATAGAGCCATGTGACAGATAGAGTCATGTGACAGATAGTCATGTGACAGATAGAGCCATGTGACAGATGGAGCCATGTGACAGATAGAGTCATGTGACAGACAGAGTCATGTGACAGACAGAGCCATGTGACAGATAGAGTCATGTGACAGATAGAGCCATGTGACAGATAGAGCCATGTGACAGATAGAGCCATGTGACAGATAGAGTCATGTGACAGACAGAGCCATGTGACAGACAGATCATGTGACAGATAGAGTCATGTGACAGATAGAGCCATGTGAAGCCATGTGACAGATAGAGCCATGTGACAGATAGAGTCATGTGACAGATAGAGCCATGTGAAGCCATGTGACAGATAGAGCCATGTGACAGATAAAGCCATGTGACAGATAGAGCCATGTGACAGATAGAGTCATGTGACAGATAGTCATGCATAGCATAAAAAATTAACTCGGCAACTCCCCAGTGAAGCCTCACTTTGCTCCTCCCTCCCCCAAAAGACAACTTCGTCCCTAAGGTCTAATAAACATCTTCTATGTCCATGATATTATTATGGTTCAAATGTGTATGCAAGGCCAATTTACACAGAATGCAGAGAAAAATGAAATTACAATGGCTTGATAAAGCCACCCACTCACCTGAATAAGCCTGACCCCAACAGGGAGACCAGATTCAATCACCAGATCACTGCCGTTAACCGAGAAGAATGTTTGATCTCCAACTGTCAAGCTATAGGTAAGCGATCTTCCTGTTGTGGTAGATGTGGCTTCAATAGGAATCCTATCACCCTCATTGGTAACATATAAAGCATTCTGGCCAGTGAATGCAGGAAAAGCTGTACAAGCAATTTCATGTATATAACATGCATGCAGCTATACTACATATGCAACCATGGTAGCCAATCCATCTATGCATGCATTACCTTGAACATGCAGCTATACTACATATGCAATCATGGTAGCCAATCCATCTATGCATGCATTACCTTGAACATGAAAAATGCATCTATATACATATGCAACCATGGTAGCCAATGCATCTATGCATGCATTACCTTGAACATGCAGCTATACTACATATGCAACCATGGTAGCCAATGCATCAATGCATCATTACCTTGGCCAAGTGGAAAACAAAAACTGAGCAAGAAAGCAACCGATAATAAAGTGGGCGTGTATCGTCCCCAACCTCCTCCCCCTTTCTTGCAAGTGATCCACGTACATTCGCCCTTGCTCCTGCTCCTACTTGCTGGCATCCTGGAACTGTGGCATCGAAGTAGGCTGCAAGAAACGATTGCGTTTTCAAAGTGTAGTGAAAATCGATCCCCATTATGCAAATTAACATCTAGCAAGGTATTGCAGAATGAACAACACGACTTGATATTTCTTTTTTAAATTTAGTATTTCAGCATTACTTTCTTACCGTAGGCTAAAATTAAGACCAATAGGGGAGAGGTGGAGAACTAAAAAAGCAACCACAAATAGATTATTTACCTTCGGCAAATAAAAAACAATGTCGCTGAACTTCCGTGCGTGCGCATAAGTACCTAGTCGCGAGCCCAGGGGCGGGGGGTGGGGCTAGAAACGGACGAGAACACGTGCACTTAGTCCACGGTAGTAGTAGTACATGTTTCTCCTTTTAAAGCTGATGCCACTCGTTGGAATCACATATGGGTAGAATCTGGTTGTCCCTCCACTGGTGTTCTCTCCCAGATCAGGAAGCTGACCAAACGTCGTTACAAATATGCTGTTAGACGATTAAAACGGAAGTGTGACAATCATTCGTCAGAAACTGGGTTGTGAGTTAGCATCCTCCAACCGTAGCAATTTCTGGAATGAAGTTAAGAAGCTCAAGCACTCAACTTGTGGAAGGCTTTCTTCCGTGGTAGATGGTTTTTCCAATGATAAAGAGATTACTGGTGTTTTTGCCTCGAAACTAAGCTCTATTCTCAATTCTTCTGCTACATCTGAAAATCAAGAATGATATATTATCTTCACTCTCCTCCTACGATCTTAGCTGCATTCAAGTTACATCAGAATCTGTTAAAAAGAGTCTTGAATGTCTTAAGAGAGGAAAGTCTGATGGTATGTCGTTCACATCAGATCTGCTGCATCTACTGACTGTCTTTCACAGCTTTTTACGACCATATTACGTCATGGGTTTATGCCCAAGATGCTGAGGGACTGCACACTTGTTCCTATTCTTAAGAGTCACAAGGATCCCACCAACTCTGACAATTATCGTCCAATAGCCCTAGCTCCGAATCTTAGTAAAGTTCTAGAATGGTCCTTTCTGCATCAATATGGCTCTTATCTCTGTACCTCTGACTTGCAGTTATGGTTCAAAAAGGGACTTTCATCTGACTTCTGCTCATTTTGAAGAGTGTTATTTCAACGTATAACCACAATGGTTCTAATGGCTTTGCATGCTTTCTGGATGCTAGCAAGGCTTTTGATAGTAGATCACTCACATTTATTTGAGCTCCTCAAAAGGGATTTACCTCTTCCCCTTGTTTCTTTTAGCTTGGTACAGAGATCGGGACAACACAGTTCGTTGGAATAGTACTTTGTCACATCCTTTCAAGGTCAGTAATGGTGTTCGTCAAGGCGGAGTTTTGTCTCCGATTCTTTTCACTGTCTACCTTGATTACTCATTTCTAGGTTAGGTATTGGATGCCATTTCTCTCATCACTTTGTTGGAGTGCTCTGTTATGCAGATGACATTGTTTTGCTTGCTCCTTCCCTCAATGCACTTTGTATTCAGCTCTCTATTTGTGAACAGTTCTCTAAAGAGTATCTTGTACAATTCAATACTGCCAAAACTCAGCTACTTTGTTTCATTCGCTCTCAACTGACTGCTTGCTCTGCTGGTTCTGTGCATTTCTTAGGTGATCTGCTATCTTTCAGCAACTCTGTTACCTATTTAGGTCACACTGACCAGCAATTTGAGTGATTCTGATGATATTTCTAATGCAATCAAGGTCTTGTATCGGAAAGCTAACTGTGTTCTTCAGACGTTTTCTCCTTGCAGTCCTGTCATCAAAACCTTATTGTTCGAGACATACTGTATGTCACTCTCTGGAGCCTTAGTTGCAAGCAGTTGGGGTCATTAGAGATCGCGTTCAACAACATCCCGAGAAAAATTTGTAACCTACCGAGACAGGCACACACCAGGATTGTACATCAAGTTGCTGGTGTCCCCAGTGTATTTAACCGTTTAATCAAGAGGTTGTTTCATTTTATTAAACGATCTAATCTCTTAACAAACAGAACTTCATCTCATCCCTCCTCTCTTCCAGCTCCACTCTGAAGTTCTGTTTGTTAAGAGATTAGAGGTGTTGGAACAGAGCAGATTGGTAACTAGGAGATGGAGGAATCAGATGGTGGGAAGAATATGAGATCCTGAAAATACGAGCTAAACAACGAGGTTGTGTCAGCATGCAAGTGGAAGGGGGAAATGAAGATGTGAAATGAGAAGGATTGGGAGGAAGAAGTAAACGGCAAGAGTATGCTGAAGTTTTGTAAATTGGCAAAGAATGGTGCAGGGGTGGAGAGATATGTGAGGTCCATGCATGGTCAGGAAGGTGTGCAGTTGCAATTTAGACTGAGGACTGCATCAGCTGGGTTATTAGAGGATAAGAAGTGATGTGGAATAATTAGGGATGAGAAGTGTATCATGTGTGATAATGGAGTAGGTGAAAGGTGTGGGACATTTCTTGGTAATGTGTGAGGAATTTGAGAGGGGTCGTACTGGTGATGAGGTGCGCAGAATTGTAGGGGCTGTTGGGGAAAGGTGTGGAAGGAGTAAGAGATGCAGTGATGGAGGAGGTGCACGAGTGTATTATGTATTGTGTAGCAAAGTGGTGGCAGAGGAGAAAGGAACTGTGACGAGCTGATGAACGATCTTTAGTCCCCTCCCTTCCCCCTCCTTGAACAGCTGAACACTCGTGGCTATTATTATTGCATATATGTAGTGTTGATAATAGACTGTTATTAGTGTTAGTTACTTTTATTTAGTATCAATTCACATTGTGCTGTATATGTGGTGGCCTTAACAGGCTCAACAGTGTTAGATTAAAATATTTAAAGATGTTAATTATTGAGAAAGTCATTATGTCAACTGAGAGTTCGTTAAGAGTTTTTACTTTTTTAGTAGAAGTAAATGTGGCCACTGCAATCCCACCAAGTTGTTGGAATACTAGGGAAGTGATAACCAGAGAGTTGGCAATACCCTACCAAGCATACGTCAGGCAGGCTACTCATACCAATAGGAAATACGCTTGCCCAGCTATAAGGCTTGACCCTTCACCTTGTTTTTATAGCACTTGATCTGTATGCATGCCCAGAGGTTTTATGCAATTGCTCTCAGTTGGATGACAACCTTCAAACATCCTCACACTGTGCTTGGGGCACTAACTTCAGCGTTCAACATGCCTTATCTTGACCCTAAGGCCCTCGCGGCACAATGATGAGAGACCTAACAATGTCAGAAGTATGCCATGATGTATGCACTGAACTAACACTACAACCTATCACTGGTGAAGCTCTCTCCAGTGCCTTAGCAATAAGAGAGGATAGTGCAAGGATGGATAGCACTGCTAGTGGTTTCTGGGGAGGTATATACTTCCAATGTGCCTTTTTTGACATTAGTGTTTTCAACCCCCATGCCACTTCTAACAGCCAGAACCTTTCTACTTGCTACAGAAAGCATAAAAACATCCTTACCAGCAAAGATGGCTCGCTCATTCACCCCCTCCCTTGGTCTTGTCCCTTACTGAAGGAATGGGTAAGGCTGCCACAATCTGCTACAAGAGACTTTCATCCATGATCTCGGTCAAAAGGAAACAGTCCTACAGCAGTAGCATGGCCTGGATTAATCATTCACACTTCTATGCTCATCAATCCATTGTATCAGAGGTGCCTGCTCAACCAGAGGCTATACTACAAAACAAGACCTACCAGACCTCATAGCCTCAGAAGCTAACTAACTCCCCCTCAATAATAGTGTTAGACCTTTAACTTGCTTGTAAGAAATATAAAATAGAGCTTGATCCGTGTGCATGCCCAGTTACGTCCAGCTGTGCCAACTTTTGTCTCGAGTCCGACCTGTCCAGTCATCAGACTTTCTGAATATTTGTTTCAGAGTGTGTCAACATTTCACTATATAGATTGAAAAATGAAGAAAAAAAGGGCCAATTAGGTAGAGAATTCCAAGCCTTATATTTAAATAGGATGAAGTATTGTGGGTTGTAGTTGGCGTGACGCAAGGCTGGAGGGGAAATCAATGTAAAAGATAAGTTTGCATACAAACAATAAATGACAATGGCTACTGAAGGAAAACCATGTAATTACTTTAATGATTACTACAACAAAATAATTTTTATATACAAAGAAAGTTTGTTTTGGGATTGCAATGGGGGGAGATGCCAAAGACATAAAGCATGGAACCCTAGGTGCAAACATTATGTATTTCCGCTTCTCCCCACCACTTGAGTACCGTACCCAACACCTCTTCCTTCACCCCTGCTACTGATCTACCCAACATTAGGCCTACTCTCCCTTCATCTGCTTTATTTCTCCATTCTAAACCCACTCTTCAGACCTTTTAATGCCCTCAACCATATCCAATAATCTTCCTCGATCACCAGCAAACTCCCCACAGTACAACAACAAATGCACAATATCTTCCACAACACCTTCATCACATAGCTCACATCTACCATCCTGACACACACAGTCTGTCCATTTCCACCTCTCCATTCACCCTGCTCATATAAACAATTCTTGCCCTCCATTTCTCTCCCTTTTCCCTCATCTTCTCCAAATGAACATTTCCTCTCGTCCCCGTGTCAAACCACAGCCTATTATTCCCAACACGCAAACTGCACTCTCCAACCAGATCCAACAACCTCCTACCACTCCTGTTAGGTGACTGCTCTAACCCTAACCCTAGGCTATGGGGCATTTAAATCACCCACCAGAAGTATCTCACAATCTGCTTCCTGATAATCTGGCACCTTAGCTTTCATCACCTCAAACAACTCATCTGATTCCTGACCCTTCACCCCTTCCAGGTTAACATATATCATGCCACAATCACATCATTGCTCTCCTCTGCTTTCAATTCCACCCACACAGTTCCTTTGATCCTCAGTCGCAGCCTAGACTTGATGCTCTTCTTAACTAGCAGCTCTGCTCCACAACTTGCATGCTTGCCTCCTATCCTTAGTTAGGAGAAAAGAAATCGACATAATTTTGCATGCACCATTGATGTAAATGATGAAAAAGGAGAGGGCCATTATTAAATCAATCACTTCTTCTTTGATCTTCCTCCCTTCTAGTCTAATCATACCATGCCCCCTTTCTCAACTTACCAACATCCCTGCCCCTCCTAGCCTACCTTCTTCCATGTCTCTAGTCCTCTCAAATGCTTAAACCTTCATGTCTGTCAATTGCCTCCTGCACATTATGAACTTGTTCTTATCCCAAGACTGTGTCTCTCAGCTAATTTGATAAATTTCTTCATCGTTTCCATCTCTAAATACTCTCCTAACCTTAATAATCTCTCTATTGGCCTATTTCCTACTGTATCATTAGTAAGCTGCTTGAAAAACATGTTTACTCTCTCCTTTACAAATTCTATTTTGATTGCAATCTCATCTCTGAATCTTAATATAGTTATCTTCGTCACTGGTCCACTTAAGAAGCTTTTCTCATTGCCACTCACCTCTCATTCTCTCGCTCAATTCAATATTGGTAGATGCATTCTGAACCACTTGATTCTGTTTCTCACAAACCCTTAACTGACCTTCTTTCATCTTCACAGTTTCTGGCTGCACTCCTTCCTTTCTTCTCATTCTTTACAGGTAGTCACCTCTGGTATATACCACTTCATCATGTATCTTCTGTATCTCTTCAAGGATTTATAATAGGCCTTCTTATTTTCATCTTTTACATCAATTATTTGTGCAATTTCCCTCTTGTAGGTCTCATTTTCTATGCTGACGACCTACTTATTAATTTTCTTTTTGATCTCTCTCAGACTGATCTAAAGTATATTACTGAGTGGTTTGCTTCACAGTCACTAACACAATCATACTCAATCAAAATGTTTATTTCGATATCTTTTTACTAAGCTTCCACTTTGTCTGTGTCACTGATTAAATTAGTTAAAGACTTGGGAATTCACATTTCTTCATCTTGATCATGGTCTAATCATATCTTCTACATCTCATCCAAGTCTCAAACTTTCTTAGTCTCCCTTTTTGTTTTTATTTCTATCACTGCTCGGACTCATCTACTCTTCTTTGCCTCTAGACTACTCCTATCCATCCTCATTTGGAATTCTGTTCTTCCCTTTGGGATTCTCAGTCTTCTCATCTCTCATTTCATCTATAAAAAATTAAATTCTTGTAAATTATAAAAATAAAAATTGGATTTCAGACTATCCCCCTTCTCAGTAAGCCTTATATTCTGTCTCTCTCCATCTTCTGTCAAAATGCCCAACTAATCTTGTTCTTCACAATAACATTGATTTTCCCTCCAGTCTTCTTCCATCACATCGACCAAGTCTCTGCAAAAAGCTGTGATCCTCTCACCTCTGTAAATGGCTACAAATCTTCTACAGAATTCAATCAGCTTTATCCTTTCTCCACTGCTGTTACACAGCTATGGAACTCTCTATATACCTCTACTAGATCTTTGGGTAAGTATAAACATTGTATGTTAGTCTATAGTCACTAAAGTCTGTCACCTCTCACTAGTGCATTACAATTTCCTTACTATTTTCCTTGCTCTTCATATTAGTCTTGAAGCCATTAAGTATGAATTGTCTTCCAGACCAAAACACAACACTTCCTGGTTATATATAGATACAAATAAATGCTGCTTTGCATCTTTGAAGAACTTTTCAGTAGCACAAGAAATGGACACTTTGTTTCGATACTCCCAAATCCATAGCAACCATAGCAATCGAGTATGAGAATTGTGTAGTTTTCAGTTGAAAAATGGTGCCATGCTTTTAATATATATGCCTTTCCTGACCCAGCCACTACATGTGCACTGTACACCTAGAATAGGGCCGCATTTGTCTGCTGCATGTAATGACAAAGAGATGCCTTGGAAACTGAGAATATCTGTTTCAGTTTTTTCCTCTTAGTAACTGCTATCCAAAATCGATCTCCCTTTATGGCAAACAGGAAGCAATAAAAGCTCTAGTTGGAAATAACCAAATTCACAGGAAAAATCTGGCTCAAATATGTGAATATCTCGACTGCACTAGCATGACCTGAATATGCTTGTACATGTGTATGCAATATGTGAAAAACATGCAAGAAAAGACCAGCTCTATTATGTTTATTGCTAATGTATATACTTTATGTGACGTATCACACGGATGTCGAGTCTAACACGAGTGATAATAAGATTCATAGAGCAGTAAGCCCCAAATTCTAGACATGCCGAAGTCAATGATTGTAGGGTATATACTTTCCTGTCCAAATAAATTATCTCATCCATATAATCATCTGTTTATCTATCTATCTATCCACATCTATCTATCTCTGCCTCTACCTATTTATTGTCTCTCTCTATCAAAGTAGCTTGGTAATGAATTGTCACCAAAGATTCAGGACAACGAAGCTATGCCCCATCCATCAAACTACATATCTCTCACCCCTTACCATGGTTACAGTGCCATTTCTACTATATACAGTGGAGCAGGAAGCAATTTTGTAGGATAGCATGGGTGCAATATATGGCGAGTTTATGGGAGAAGATTTTTGCCCTTCCTGCATGAACCATGGTCTCTAGTGGAAGTCATTAAAAGTTTTTCTAGAAAGACTGCCCTTTTTTCTTAAATCGAAAAATATTATCAGCATAGTTGGCTAGAGTAGTGAGAAGTGTCCAAATAATTTTATCCTTCCACTACTCTTTGTGAATTCTTCTGCAATTTCTATGAGATTAAGTTTGTCGGTTCTTGGATGATGACAGCATTTCCTTCATTCACTCAGAGTTGTAAGCCGTGTTCTGTTACTGTGAGAGGTTTTGTCAAACAAAGCTTAGGAAGCTTGTGCACCTGCTTTGTTGGAGATCACAAATAGTTTATAACCCACTAATCTTGAAGCCAGCCAATATGCTTTATCACACCAGACAACATTTGTAAGTGAAGTTTGGGTCAATATCAGTCAGGCACAAGTTGCATACCTCTTAAGGTCACTAAGACAGCTTTACCATGGGCACTGTCAAGCATTACGGTTACAATCTATCTGACAAGAGGTCACTAAGACAGCTTCACCATGGGCACTGTCAAGCATATCGGTTACAATCTATCTGACAAGAGGTCACTAAGACAGCTTCACCATGGGCACTGTCAAGCATTACGGTTACAATCTATCTGACAAGAGGTCACTAAGACAGCTTCACCATGGGCACTGTCAAGCATTACGGTTACAATCTATCTGACAAGAGGTCACTAAGACAGCTTCACCATGGGCACTGTCAAGCATTACGGTTACAATCTATCTGACAAGAGGTCACTAGACAGCTTTACCATGGGCACTGTCAAGCACTACGGTTACAATCTATCTGACAAGAGGTCACTAGACAGCTTTACCATGGGCACTGTCAAGCATTATGGTTACAATATATCTGACAAGAGGTCACTAAGACAGCTTCACCATGGGCACTGGCAGGTACTATGGTTACAATCTTATCTGACAAACCCAAAAATTTTGGCAAAAGGAATTTTCCTCATCTCTTTTAACATCATCAATTACTTGGAAGTGCTAAAGAAGTTACATGTTGAAAAGCTATAGTTTTTATCGTGATCTTGAGATTATTGTTGAGATTTGATAAAACTAGTCTGCTGTTTTGGGGAGTGGGGTGGGGGATGTGTGTTTGGTGTGGAGGGGTAGGGGAGGGGGGGGAGTCATCACTGAGTTTTATCATAAGGCATCCTAAACAACTGGAGAAGCTGGTGAAAACAGCCATCTAGCATCATTCATGCTTCATAGAAATTTCTGGAGCCAATATTTTCAAGACTGAGGATGCTATACCCACTCTCTACCTTCATTATGAGGATCTTTGCTAACCATTTTCTCTGAAAGAAAAAGTTTTGTGAAGGACTGGATGCTGCAGAGACCATCTGCTAAGTTTATACATTGCTATCATCTACATTAATGCTGCCAGTGTTGTCAAGAACCCACCAATAATACATGGGAGAGGAGGGGGGCAGTGTGTCATATATTTGGACAGGGGGCCTTCCCTTCCCCTAGAATGTATAAAGTAATACATTATAACATGCGTTATTTTTTTAATCTACACTGCTATTAAACTACAAATCTTCAAAAGCTATATATGAACTTATAACTGGGTCACTTGGCCTGTCCATTAGAAGTAGTTTACTCGATAATTATGAAGTAGAAACACTCAAGGCAGAGAACAGAAAATAAACAGTACAAACAGAGAAAGGCCCTGGGCGAGCTAAAGAGGATGGAAGAGATCATGATCATACCAGCAGACTAGGGCAAGACAATGGTCTTTATGACAAAAGAAAGTCACATCTCAAAGCTGACAGGAATGCTGGAGACCAAGACATATGGAATACTGAAGAAGGATCCTACCAAGACATAGGAAAGCTTAAGTCTTGCATTAAAGAATTTGGAGAGGATGGGGGAAATAACAACTGCCTTATACAATACTGGACCACCACTGATTAATGGCCTCCCTAAGATACATAAACTTGAAGTTCCCAAAGATCATAGTGCAGTTATTATCACCTCTAGCTGGCAATACAAGTACACATGCCAGAGATTCTAGGCATTTTATCAAGCTTATTCAAAGTGAATGTTTGACATGGGATGAGTATCTTGTCATTGATGTTTCCTCTCTTTTTATATGTTCCCATTGATGAGGCAGTGGGAAGTCAGTTTTGGAATGATGACGAAAGACAAGAGCTTGCATGAGAGGACTGCACTAGGTGCTGAAAGGATTTCTGAACTGTTGGAGTTGTGCCTAAAATCCACATACTTCAGGTATCAGAGAAAATATTACTAGCGGAAAAAGGGTGCAACAATGGGCTCTCCAGTATTTGCAGTGGTAGCCAACCTTTACATGGAATTCTTTGAGGAATTGGTGCTCACAACTTCCCTCCTGAAGCCAAGGTTTTGGAAGAGATATGTGGATGATATCTGCATAGTGAAGAAGGGAAGAGAGCAGTAGTTGTTGGACCATCTAAATAACATCAGGACATCCATGAAGTTACCATGGAGCTAGAAATGGATAAATTGTTGCCCTTTTTGGATTGCCACCTACACAGATGGAAGGCTAACTGCAACAACCCATGCACACCAACTGGTATTGATTATAGATCACATCATCCTATCCATGTCAGAAGAGGAGTGGTGAAGAGCTTACATGATAGAGCCAGGAAAGTAGTGACGGAGAAGGAGGACCTATGGAAGGAAGAACATCATTTGAATAGGGTCTTTATAGAGAATGGTCATCCACAAGCTTTCATCAACCTTTCATCTGTAGATAGATCTAAACGCAGAAAGGAAGATAAGTACACTGATACAGGCAATCATGGGTCTGAAAAGAAAGATCCTATGGTAATAATTCCTTATGTAGCAGGAATGAGTGAAGACATCAGGAGGTCTGCAGGACGTTCAACATCAGAGTCATTTTCAGATCGGGAAGAACTCTGAGGGCACAACTGAGCAAAGTGAAGGATGAATTACCAGCTGGTATGTACTCATGTATTGCTGTGTACCGCATCCCTCTGTGGAACATAGGGGAGACCAACAGAAGACCAGAGACCAGAATGAAAGAACATCAAGATGCCTGTAAAAAGTGTGTTAAAGAGAAATCCGCAATTGCTGAACATGCATAGGACAATGGACCTCCTATTCTTAGACCAGGGCAGAGGACAGAAGGAACTGCCACTGAAAGAGGCACTGCACATCAGCCTAACACCCAAGTGTGAGCAGTTCAATCGAGATTGTGGAATGGACTATATACCTGGCTGCTGGGTGGCCACTCTCAAGAGCCTGAACTTGAAACAATGGCCACCACAATTTTTCTGTATTCAGTTATTTATCACTTTGTTAATGTTTTAATTATTAATATTGTTTTGGTATTATTTTAATTATTTAATGTTTGATCTTTGCCACACCTGGTTCACAGTGTGGTTTTCATCACATGGTATATAACAAGCTCACATGAGTCTTAGATGAAGACTAGAGTCTAGAGCATCTATATAGTGAGAGTAGATTTCAAGTTAATTATTTAGTAAGTCATTGTAAGTATATTTTCCCCCTTTTTGTAACTTGCTCATATGCTTGACAGGTTATGCACAGCTCAGCAAGGATGTTGATGACTTCCAGATCCACCAACTGAGAATGGCTGACCAGAAGTTTTCCAAGCCTCTCATTTATTACATGTTTCAGCTAAGAAATTGCAAAGGCTATTCCAAGTCCAACCTACTGTCTAAAAATCAAGGCTCTTTTGAAGTTATCGAGATATTTTTGTCCAGAACTTTCTGAGATGAGCTAATATCAAACCTGAGTGGCTCCAGCAGTTGCAGGTTGGGGGGGGGGGAAGGCAAGGGGATGGAGTGCGTTCAAGCATGCTGAAATTTTGAAGACTATGCCCACTTTTTAAACCACAACTTTTACTCACACACACACACTAATTGCAGTCGCAATGTGGTTTTGGCAGGTTAACAGTGATCTGGGTTAAATTTCACAATCAGCTATATATAGCATGCAGGGGGAGGCTACAAGATCATTGGGGGGGAGGGGAAATTACCCCCCTTCCACCACCCCCACCTCCTATGGAGCCTCCCCTGTAATAAATAAAATTAAAGTGCAAAACAACCCCCCACAAACAAACAAATTTTCAGAGTTATTAGTGGAGTTGCTGATCATTCTTCAAAACTAGCTCAAAGGACTCTACAGACAGCGCCAGCACAACCCTAGACCTTCCCCTGTCTCTAGCCCAAGTCTTAGTCTTAACCCTGGACCTACCCATAGCCACAGTACCAATTTAAGCCCAATCCTAGCTGTATCCCAAGCCTTAGTCCTAATCCTAGCTGATGCTATATAACAGTGCACATTTCGTGAACCTCCACAATCCTTATATGAAGATGCAGCTGAGGCTCTTTCCCAGGTTAGATCCACAGCCATCGATACTGCTGCAGACATGAATTACATGCCCTCATCTTTTAACTTGCTCACACACTTTTGTAGTTGAGGCTTTATGGCATGTGTAGAAGCCTTGAGTTTAGTTGGCTAGCCCTAGCTAGAGCCAAAATCAGATTATGATCCAGCTGCAAGCCAGATCTCATAGCTACATGCACAGGAATAAGTCTTGTCCACACTCCCAACTCTGCTCCCAGCCAGCCTAACAGTTGTCTATGTAGTACTCGCATACACAAACTTCATTAGTTATGCTCCTAACAGCACTCCCTATGCGCATTATTATATTAATTTATTTGTTCTGTTTGTTGTTATTCTTCTTCTTCTTATTATTATTATATTAATTATCAACATCATCATCATCATCATCATCATTATATAGTATTACTATTATTATTGTATATTATTTATTATTGTATATTATTATTATTATTGTTGTTGTTATTATTGTTATTATTATTGTAGTAGTAGTAGTATATACATTATTATTATATTGGGAGGGACGGGGGTTAGACTATGACCACTGCTTTGTGAGAGTGTGAGAGTATTAATTCTCAAGTGACATGGAACATTAGAAAGCCGAGTGGCTGGCTTCTGTGAACTAGTGAAACCTGTTCCATGTATAGCAGTGTCATTGTATTTAACCATCTTCTAAATGTTAGCAGATGCATTTGTTATCAGTTCTAGAGAACCCACATAGCCATCCAAGCATAATTGGGTAACTTCCTGGTGCATCATTAGCTGCTGATGCAACATACATACATGATCACACGCACGTACACACACACATGCACACACACACGCACACACACGCACACACAACATGTGGCATCTTTGGCTATTATACTACCTGTTGATCACAATTTGTAGCTGATAAGAGAGAGTGTACCAACATCTATTGTCGATGACCCTAACCTGGGCAGACCAACATTTTTGACAAAAACTTGAAATCAAAAATGGTTTTACATAATATATTGCAAGAAAACACACTTTCATAAAGATGTCAGACTAACTTGACATCTTATATCAGCTTAACACTTCATTCACACATCCATTCTCACTTAAATCAGCTTAACACTTCATTCACACATCCATTCTCACTTATATCAGCTTAACACTTCATTCACACATCACTCTCACTTATATCAGCTTAACACTTCATTCACACATCATTCTCACTTCAGCTTAACACTTCATTCACACATCATTCTCACTTATATCAGTTTAACACTTCAGACTTGTGTGCCATCTCCCGAGATCGATGCATGTTATTCTTTCTCCAATCCCCTATATGGGATGTACCTGCAGGGTGCTCTTCCTACCAGGACAGGGGCCAAGAAGGGACCTCTGATCACTGTGTCAGTGAAAAGTTAATAATGCTGGCATCTGGTGTGTTGAGGTCTAGTATGGAATTTCCATCATCAAAGTTTGGAATGTCCACTCAACCATGCTGTGTATGCGCATGAAAGTAATGGAGACTACGTGTTTGATCGCCTTGCATCTCCCTAGGATGGACCTTCTTCTCTATGTTATCCCAACATGTTTGCATGTCAGCAGGTGAAGTGATCTTAGATATTTCCATGAACTTTCAACGGAGCTTTCTGTGAAATGTTGATCTGAGGGGATGGATGCAAGAGGAGAACTAGATGATTCTCTGTCATTGTCTGCAATGAAATTATGATTGTTGATAAAGTTGTTAGGATCGCTATGTCTACTGAGATTTTGATATTAACAACAAAATTATATCCACTACTTCAACAGCAGGAGAATTTTCAAATAGAACTATGGCAGCATTTCCCCCATGCTGTGGAGCACTCGGGTCCTCCACTTACTACAAGACATAGTCTTCCTAAGTGATAAATGCTCCTTATGAGGTGTCACCTGATAAAAATGCTTGCTGACACCTGCAACCTGGAGTAAGGTCCACAAACCAAAACTGTATCTTCGCCTTCAACTGCAGACTATATGAGAATAAAAAACACATTAAAAACAACTACATTGAATTGACTTGTCAAAATACCCTATAAAATACTGTACCATGTATATCTCAATTACTTGGCACTCCTTACCAATTACACAATTTAAACTGTCTTCCCTGATAGCTACTTAAATATTGCAGCAGTATTTTGGGAGTGGGAGTTGAGGTGGAAACTGCAACAAAAAATTTGTCTACTGCCACATAAATTTTTGTGTGCACACACCCATTAGGGTGTGGCATGCTTATCTAGAACTGGGCATTGAGCAGATGACATAGTGAGCATGCCTGCCCCCTAAAATGTACCTTCTCATTGAATAATGTTCCCCAGTCAGACACAAGCATACGAGGATTTCTTAGTTAACAATGTACCGTAGGAAACTACACACTAATAGTAATACCCTCCTAGGTCACGTCACTAGGAAATAATATCCACCTCAGAGATTTTGTCTTTGCATTGTCACTCCTCCTTCTTTCTTGTCAGGAGCTAGTTCCATCTCACCAGCAAGAGCGGCATTACTACCAATAATATTTTTTGAAATGGACATAATATATCAAAAAAATAAACACAAAACAAAGCATTTGTTAAAATGAAAAAACAGAATATTATATATTAACCCCCAAAAAATCTCGTTATTTGCTAAGGTACAGGCTGATGCAGGCTGCCTTAGTTCTGGTGTGGACTGAAATAGGCTACCCTAGTTCAGTGTGCCCTCTCAATTAAAGAAAAGAAAAATGCCAAATCCAATTACTATGGTTTTGGCTTGTTACCAATGGAGTACCTGAATGAAATATTTAGCATTATTAAATAAAAGGTTTATTACATCATCAAAATGTTATATAATGGGATTGCGAAAAAGTAATTTACTTGTGTTTTCACTCTCAAGTCTCAACACAAGGAAAGCTCTGTGCAATGTTTATTTGGTATTAGAAGGCAAAAGAGAAGGGAACAGCATATTTGAGGGGTGTTTTGCTTTTATCTATATACTCATAAAACAGGGAATTTCTAGAAATCACATCCACAAGTCTAAAAATGACAGTTCTACTCCTATTAATGGAATCAGTAACCTGCTGGTCTCTTTTCATCAAAGTTTCCATTAAGTCCATGGGGGGAGTCAAGCAGGGTCATCTGCCTCCCAATGTAATTAATGTGCTCTTCCTGTGATACTATCTAAGTTCTTTTGCATCAAGGTTACCTTCCTAATATTCCCAGTGACTGTATCTTCATTCCTGTGCCTAAAACTGTTACGTTGATAGCTACAGACCCATTACACTGGCTCCTATTTTGAAAAGCTCTTGATGTTGTACTTTGATTCAGTGTGCTGCTTATTTTTAGCACTTCAGATTTGGTTGTCTACCTCAGATTGTTGCAATAAATTAGTTGCTGCACATTTTGCTTGTTTTCTGGACGCCTCACACGAATTTAATCTTTGCATAACATTCTATTTCAAAAGCTGATTTCTAGAGGGCTTGATCATGTATGTTATTGCCTGATTTGTTTTTATCATGGTATTGTGATCAATGTCTTAAAGTCCCTCCAGTTTCTCTGTTTTGAATGGTGTAAAGACAAGGTGGGGTCTTATCTCCAATTTCGTTCTCAATTTACATGGATTCTCTCTTGATAGCTTCGGCACTCAGGTCATGGTCATCTTGCGGGAATGGACTATGTTGAGGTTTAGCTTATGCTAATGATATTGTTCTTCTGGATCTATCTCAGTTTTGGTGTCTTGGGGGCTATTTTGGTAGCCATGGAGGAAAACGACTCAAATTACCAGAAAAACTTTAAAACTGGTGTTTCTAGTGATTTTTTATGCTTTTTAGAGGGTTTCATCTTATTTTCCTCAGCATGTAAAAAAGTCATTTCTGAGCTTTTTTTCATAAGGTGATGATGCTGTTTGCTAATACAAATGGTCCATCACCCTCTGTGGTCATTTACTCGCATTCATATCTTCTGTTATTCACCTCGGTCACGTCCTCACATTTGATCTCAAGGATAATGAAGATACTTACTAAGCTGGTATGTTAAAAACAACTTTAGTTTGTTTATATACCTGCTATTTCCCTTCTCTTGTCCATACCTTTCCTTTTCAATCTTATTGTCTCTCGGAGGAGCTCTTTGGAACACTCCACTCATAAGATTGGAAGTGGCTTTCAACAACATTTTAAGAATGATCTGGGAGATCAGTATGCTGTGCATTCATCTCACACAAGACATCTTCTCTATTCACTGTCTCTCCATCTTGTCTCTCTGTTTTGGTTAAATTTTCCTTCTTTTGATCTTATTCTTGTTATTCTTTTATTGGGCATAATCTAATTGTATGGAGTTAATTGCTGCAATAATTGCTGCAAAATAATTCAGTAATGACATAGCCCTGACTCATGAAAATAGAGAGTATTAGTCTGCAGAACCTCCCCCCCTCCCCCCCCCCCCCCCCCCCCCCAAGCATTCAAAAATCAATAATAATTTACTCGTTAGCCTGTGACTATTTAGCATTTTATCTAACCTCATTGCATTCCTTATTTTTATGCACCTTGCTGTGGTGTGTTAAATAAGAATAACAATGTGCGGCCAGTCATTATTCACAAGTAATAAGTATCCCCCCTAGGAGTAATATCCCCACTACCTGATGACCATAACTTGCTGCTCTAGTCAAACGGAAGACTTAAGTGAGGTCCTCTAGTGTTCATCTGAGCCAAATTCCAGATAGCTTCAATACAGCAGTGCTGCTATAGTAGACAAGCTCTTTACTCTTACGATAATTTGCTGGATCATTGGAAAGTCCTGAAAGTGGAAACAAGTTCAAGCAGTCTGAAGATGCAGAGGAGGATTAAATTCTAACTGGAATGACAAGGTTGTGACATATTAAAAATTGGATTAACATGTTGAAAAAAGACTGTACCATTAACTACAACCAGTTAGACGGCCCCCTTTTAACATATACACCAATGATTTTAAACAACAGTAATGGTGTACATGATTTCAAATGGTTAAGGGTCATCAAACTAATTGTTTCCTTTCCTAGTTTTGTATACTTCCTTTTTTGTTGTTGTTGTTTGTTTTGTTGTTCATAAATGCTATAGTCGAGTGGTGGAGTACACCAAGTCAAGACTTCTACGAAGTCCAACTCTGAGCTTGCTTGCTGTTGGACCTAGGCCTACACATCCAGCACATGCCTTGTCTTGTTGCTATCCTGGTGAAGACTAGAGCATCTAGTTGATTATTGAGGTCATTGCAACTCCTTAGCTATCCTTAGCTACATTGCCCAACTGCCAAGAAGCGGTTTCCTCAGAAGTTTACTTCCGTGCCAATAGTTATCAGTGCAGACTTCAACATAATCAAGTAACTCCTTGGCTATAATGCATGTGTATCAGTTGGCATTCTCAGGAGCTTACTCTTGTGATAAAAGTAAACAGCACAGAAATTGGCTGAGGCAGCAAGCAGCTGCACAATTTCATACCAGATGGTTTCCTCAGAAGTTTTACTTTGTAAACACCACCGACCTTCAACAAAACCTTCCCAGCCTCTGGCCCTGGAGCCAGCCCAGGCTCTTGATGATGTCAGCTGCTCTGTCACTCCAACTTACTATTGACTCCGCCACCAACAGAATGAAGACACCCCTACTGTGACAGACCTCTCTGTGGGCTGCCATCTTCGGCTCCTCCTCCATGGATAGGGCATGGCCCAGGATAGTGATGACTGGATGCCCCTGCAATGGGTTGCTGCTGTAGAATATTTTTGGGGTCCTTCAAGTACATTTGCCTTTACAAGTCTTCTTATGGGAGGAAGAGGATCAAATATCTGTCTTTCCAAGCTGTTTAGTTTCAAGCATGACACTTGGGTGTAGAGCAATGATACTGTATTTGCCATATCTGCCATCCAGGAAGGGATAATTGAAAGAGGTAGAGAGGATCCAGCCTTTGTAAGTCACACAAAGTTAGACTAGCTATGTCTACTCAGTGGGGGATCTAGGATTGGTGAAAGGGGGTTGCAAATGTGGCTTGTGCTCACTCACCGAAGGTTTTACTGACCATGCCCACTTTATGGCACAGTGAGGATGTTCTCTCTGTGTGTGTGTGTGTGTGTGTTTTGGAGGGTGATGGTGAAATAATAATACTCATATAAAAAGATTATAATGATAGATAGCAAAGAGTGATAGATGCTAGGTGTGAAAATTGAGTCAAAAACATTACATTGTTCAGTAACTATTAACTATATATTCTGCCAACAGAAAAGGCAACTTCATCCTTCGAGGATGCAGCTGGTTAAATTTAATAACCAATTCTTTCATTTTTGTAGAATTCTGTAGTTTTTCGCATTCTTTTCTCATTAGTGCCAATCCAGCTAGTCTTTTTTAAGTCATTGTAGAACGATGTGATGTTTTTATAAGTTTTAGCTTGCTAAAACCTCTTTCACATTCACAAGATGTGATAGGGACAGTCAAAGCAAGTTTAAGAAGTAGTTTGATGTTAGAAAATGCCACAGAATCACATACTGACAGAGTATCTACCAGTTTGGTAGGAGCATCTGTACTAAGTTCCTCCCATTTACGAACCCACATTCTGTACTCTACCGAAAACATAGCAGCGCATGAGGTAAGTCATCTTTGTAGAAGTCAACTGCAGCTGCAAGCTGGTCTGGTATTTCATTGTCAGACTCCTCAACTTGCTTTGGCAACAGTTTAGGCAAACCTATAACCAGAGCTGGGTTGTCTACTAATCTTTCCTTTAGCTCATTGATGATATGAGATAGAAACTCATTGTACAAGGTTATTCTAAAATACTCTTCAGTATACTTGTGGTTTCTATGTTACTTTTTTGTGTTTGGTGGCTTGGCTTTTTCAAAACAAAGCTATCTCCATGGATAGCCTCCCCAAGCTTTGAGGTTTCTATTTTAAACTCTTTTTCTGAATCTTCCCTCATTTTAGTAAGTGTTGTAACAACCTTTTTTGTATTCTGTGTACGCATAAAGAACATCCACAGCTTGCATTTGAAGCTTCAATGTAAGTGGTCGAAGAGATGACAAAACTTCCAGAAGAATTTTTAAAACACAATAAAAATGAAGATGATTCAAGCTGATAAAAGAAACCAGTAATGGTTTCACTATCCCAACTCCAATTTGTACCAAGCTCTTCATTATCCTGAGAGCAATCAATAATAGAATGTAAAGACATATACAGAGCAGGAAGAAGCTCAAGAAATGTAGCATAGACATCAATATGCTGAATCTAGTGTGTTTTACATGCATCCTTCAGCTTCTTTGCTCTAGCATTAGGAGAATAGATACATCTATTGCAAGCACTGCCTCTTTGCAGAAAATTTAAAGAAACGCGCTATCTCTCCAATATAGATTCACAATTTCTGAATTCCTGGATTTTGTAACAAAAGAATGAAGAACTTGCCCTCCTACTTTATTTGGAGCAAAAATCATGAAAATGCACCATCAAGATGAGGACTATAGGATAGCCATGGGTATTGCTTTAACCACTCTAGTTTGAAACAGCAAAGTGGTTCTCCTTCTTTACAACGACTGTACCGATAAGATGATGGATCAGAACTTGGCTTCATCATTTGGTATCTGTGATCATTACAAAGCTTCCGAATGTCAACGTTTGACTCTAATAGCTTACCAAAGTCACTTTCAACAAAGCCAGGTATATCATGACAGCCACACGTATATAGCTATGCATAAATATAGAAGCAAAATATATAATATCTCAGTAGACACCAATGTACTCTGATTGGTGTTGATATATAATAAATTACTCTGATTGGTGTTGGATATATAATAGTAGACACCAAATTACTCTGATTGGTGTTGGATATATAATAGTACACACCAATGTTCTCTCATTGGTGTTCATTGGTGTTGATGTCCGCACCCCATAGCAGTACAACCAATATTGCTCTCATTGTCATTGGAGTCTGGTGTTGTGGGTAACTCAGGATGGCCAAGTTCAAAGTCAGTGTGTGACAAGGTTGGATCAAGATCTATAGCAGAAGCTGTCACGGAATTCCTAGGTCCAGAATCACTTGCTATAGTTATTATTCATTATTTTATTTACTGAGGTTCATACACACCTGGTGATCTTTTTTTGAAAAATGATGTGATCGTACAAGTGTCTGAACTAGGTCTCTTTCTCTTTAACTTATCAGCAGCTAGCCATGTGCTTTTCTGGCATGCAATTATTTCTGTGGTGTATTTACACTAATTTTAGGCAGCAGTGTTTGAATAATTAACTGTCTTGCATCTGTTCAAAATTTCAATTTGTAAAAAAAGACCATTCCAAATTTTGGCAGACATACATGTACTAAGATCTGCACTTTTCTTGCATGTAAAGTGTTAATGTGTGCAATACCAGAAGCAATGTCTGGATGAGCACAGAAATAGTGTCCATACAGACTACTGAGGCAGAGCTTGAAAATTAATTTTGTTCACAAAGGGGGTTGCATGCAACCCCCCTGGATCCCCCACTGCTACTGATATGTTTAACTTGCTATCTTACTATTAACTAGCTAGCAGCTATATTCCTGGCTTATACTAGGAAACATACTAGAGGGTTGTAAACTGAAAAGATGGAACAAAAACTTTCAGGAAACATGATGCATGTACATCTCTCAGTGATGATTTCATCAATGCCATACCCCCTCCACTCTGGGGATGTTGGGGAATTACTTCCATCTGATCATGCTTATCAGAAGGCCAATAATAGTTGCTTGCTGAAGGTCTTGTCAAACTTTAGGCTTCTAGGTTCATGCAATCTCTGGTCATGAAGATGGAAGTTATAGCAACTTAGATCAGCTGTTGAAACTTTGGGTTGAAGGTCACCAATGAGTGTATAATAAATTATGTTGATAGTAGCTTATAATAATTCCATGTATTTTGTATTGTCATTATTTAGTGGTTATGGTCATGTGATGTGTGGATGACAAGCTAAATGGCATGAGAAATTAATTTGTCTCTTACTCGACCTTCCAACACATCATCAATGCTTGCTTCTGTCATTGGTGATCCGTCCTTTTCAAAGATATGAGGTCAATGGAGTATTGACCTCACCACTCCCTGCAAGGAGTGTTGTGGCTAAATGAATACACGGTGAAGAATGCCGAGCATTATCACACACTTCTATGGATTTCCTTTGAATCTGGCTGCAAGTGATACTCTGTATATAGAAGATCAAGGTAATGAAGTCAGCCATGGAGACTACACATGAGATTACCAAATTAATCAAATAGTTTCCTACCATCTAAGAGCTGATTCCATGAATAGCATTGTTCTGAACTATGGAATGTTCACTGCTCTGTGCCAGAGTGAAGTCATACTTGGTCAACCATGTCACAAACTAGGTTGAAACTGATCTCACATGTGCACTGCAAAATTAACTGATTTCAGTAGCTAATGAATTTTTAAATACTAGTGAAAACATACAGAACCTTGGGCACATTTCAATAACAAGTCACATGAAACAATCAACTTAATAATCAATTACAGATTTTTTTTTTTGGGGGGGGGGGGTTGGTCAAACACTCCCCAGAATTTCCCAGTGTTGGTAGGGGTGTGAAAGTGGATTATTCTACCCAGGGGATCGAACAGGCAACCTTGAAATATATAGCAAGAATTCTCATAATAGTTTTTTGTTATTCACCCAGTCTCGAACTGGGAACTCAGACAGGAAGGGGGAAAAAGTAGGGGTGTAGCAAGAATGATTCTGCCCGGGATCGAACCAGGGGTCTTGCGTACCAAAGCGAACAGACAAATAAATACATATATATATATAAATCCACAGAATTTATTCTGCAACTTCATTTTGTTGTTGAACTAGTCAGCCCAGTCTTTGAAGGTACTGAAGTCATCCAAGTTTTCGTGTTACAATAATCACAGTAGATACTGGGATACTCGATCTTAAAGGCTTCAGCTTATCTGTGCCATTTCACATTACATGCAAGAGCTATTGTTATAATTATGCTGTTTAGACTTCTTCCTCCCCTTGACTAGAGGAGATGCTAGGGTGGTGTTTGGTAACATCCTGAAGATTAATCCTGTCTCATCTGTGTTGCAGTCTGAACTTAGCAAGTATTTCTTTCAAGTCCTCCCTACCATTGCTTCACAATATCTATATCTGCACTCTCACCACGAATAACTTGATTCCACGTCTCTTTTTGAAGTTCTCCAGCCATCCTGTTGAGACTTCAAGAATCACTTACACCAACTTCGCTTTCCCCCAAAAATTACTTTCTCAATATCATCATTGATTGGACAACGTCACTGTACCAAATGCACAATGTTGCATCTCAGGAGACTTTGGAGTATGCTTCATGAGTTTTATGCTCACCATGTGGTGCTACACTGAGTCACTTTTCGCTATATTTGATGATTTAAACACAATCAACCGGCCAACAGTCATACCTCAATTGAGCTACAATGTCAGACTGAGTGGCTTTGTGTTTTGCTTCCTTCTTTTTGCCTGCTGAGATTTCAACCCAATGCCATTTAGGTATTCGATAAACTTTGGTCACTGGCAACCAACATTGATGATAAATCTCTAAACAGTCCTCATGCAGAGAGACCTGTAATGACCTATGACTCTGCTTTCACCAAAACTATTTATATGACCCTATGAATTGCATATTAATAAATATACTCCAACAAAAAAGGAAGCCAGTCTTGTCTGTCAAGATCAAAGCCATGTCACTAGAATTTCTCACATCCCACCCATTAATTGCAGTTGGCTAACCCCACACAGCGAACTGTCACAAAAGATGACACCCTAAAACCAACATCAAGCAGTTGACAAAGATCAGAGACAGACTACCGCAAGTAGAGGAGGTACCTGTAATTAGCAAACAATGGCACAGTATTAGCCTTGAGGGAAATGGCAGGATGGCTCGTGAAGAAGGGGGCGGTTGGAAGCTAGATGTTAAAGTTTGAGAGGGCCAAGAAAAAATTACGTTTTGAGTGGATTTTCTTGTGCAACGTGAGAAAAGTAGTAAATTTGGCACTTTGGTTCCAACAAATCAGTGTCACTGTCAGAATACTATGTATAGAACTAGTTAACGGGAAATTACTTTCGGAACATTTTGTCAGATAATGGATTATGAAAACTCCAATAACAAGTTGACTGGATATGGCTCCTATTATGCCTGCATCTCATGGAGGAGGGGGGGGGGGGGGATATTTACTGAGAAAGGTCACCATTGAAGTGACCTATATAGGAGGAGGTTACTCTCGTATTCAGAGGCTATATGCACTAAGGCCATGTAGCACTTCTTGGCAAAATTAATAGTATTTTTTATATTTTTCTTTGTTTTGAAAAGCTGACTGAATATCACTACCAATATTCAAATGTAGGGTGCCGAGAGAAGGCGTATGCTTAGTTAATACACACATGGAGGCCGTTTATTGCTCCATGTAATAAACGTACATATGAACACATGCTTGTGGCTAAAAGGTTTTTATAGCCCAGGCTTTTCTCCTCAGTTTCTATAATAGCACGCGCTTTACTCTTTCTCGCTCATTTCTCGTTTCATTTCCATCAAAGTTACTCGGTTATGTCATTACCTCAACAATCTCTTAGTGGTCAACTGAGTGCATGTGCAGAATTACAATGTTGCAGCCCAAACACAGGTCTACGGAAACCATTTATTGCTCCGTGTAATGAACGCACTTAAGTACATATGCAAGAGGTGAAATGTTTTTCGTGGTTAGTTGTCTCGTTTCACTCGACGATAAGACCATTTTTATAGATTTTAAACATCTTTTAGACAAAAAATGCTGACTGCGTATTTCACACTTATGCATTGATACCATTGCACAGCTGCTTTAATGAGTACAAAATGGATGAAACTGAATGAGCCAGGACCACTGAAGACTTTGAAGCCACTACTCAACTCATCACATTTTGGGTAACCAGAAATTCTTGACAAGACATGTCAACCTCGTGGAGCGTCACCAAACAAATATTTTTGGAAAAGTAGATGACTTTCCAGCCAGGCTTGATTTGACAGGTGGCCATGCCTACACTGGGCAATTCTTTAGAATCTGTTTTTTTTGGCCATGCTGCTAACCGTGCTAAGACTGCTGGCCAAGCTTTTTTACTTGGAATTTCAAGATTGGAATGATGCAACAGTAGTTCTAGGAGTTCTTTGCTGCCATCTGGTCTATGAAATGATTACATTTCTGGCTATATACCAGAAAGCAATGCTATATAGTCAAGTGGCTGAAGACAGAAAGATGAATAGAGCAAACCTTCTCCATATCTTTAGTGCTGTGAGATTTCTTGATCGACAAGGTCAAGCACTTGGGGGTTCTGTCCTCACGCAAGAAGCTGATGGCAATTTCACACAGCTTCTCCAACTCTTTGTAATAGAATTTTTTAAATAAATGCACAAGTGCAAAAAATGCAAAATGAAATTCTATGGCACACAATCCTCCGAGATATAACAGCAAACATTCAAAACAGCCATTCTTTATTGTGGTTGGTGAAAGCACAGGTGCAAGCACATATATAGGAGCAGTGCATAATAGTTCTATCTTGGGTGCAGATGACACATGAAGATTTCAGATTTCATTGGATTACTTGTCACTGCTTCCACTGATGCAATCATCAGAGACGTTTTGATGAGAATGAATGAGATTGGAAGATTGTTATGGTCAATGCCATGAGCCAAAATGGAATAGCAGCACATTTTCACAAGAAGCTCCCAAAGCACTCTACATTCATTGCTATGTCCACTCCTTCAACTCAGCCTGCATTTTATGTTTCTGCAGATGCACTTAATACCACATTTGAGTTATCGAGTACTCAGCAAAGTGCAATGCCGAGTTCAAATGAATTCAAGCAGAAATGGCTTTCTGAGGAGCCTGGCTTTCAAATACTTTACCCTGCTCAATGGGTAGCATGGGCAACATCTCAAGGAGTTTACTACACAATTATCTAGCCATGGCCTAATATGATGTCAGCTCATTGTACAGGTGTTGAAATTAAACTTCAGTAATCTTATTTCCCCCCTTTTAGTCACTCTTGGAGAAGAAGTCCCCGAGTTAAGCTGATAAGCAAGTCCTTACAGAACAAGAAGTTCTCTGCTGTGAAATGTCAACAAATGGCAACCTTCTTAAAGAAAAGTTACCACAGGGATAACCGGCTTGTGGCAGCCAAGCATTCATAGCGACGTTGCTTTTTGATCCTTCGATGTCGGCTCTTCCTATTATTGTGAAGCAGAATTCACCACGTATCGGATTGTTCGGGGGAACTTACAGTCAAATTTCCCCCACCAAACAGCAGTTCTACACACAGGCAGACTTATAATGGCTTTTAAACACACCACTTCAATATTATACATTGGATGCACACTGCTACCGCCACATTCACACACTACGATGCATTTTCTGTGCTTGAAGTAGTCACTGTAACTATGCAGGGCCCATCCCTGAGAACGTTCTCAGCTTAGGCAGCAAAGAACGACCAAAGGTTGGTGTAAAACCGACATGCTCAATTCAAGTACCAGTCCTACCAACTAGCTATGTCTACTGGCTAGCTATGTCTTTTTGCGATGACCGATTCTTCTCCATCAGTTTCGCTCTCCACCACTCCACAGAGTAGGAAGGTGATAGCGAGAGTAAGAAGTTCGCCTCGGTGCCACCACCTGCTAGAGCCTCAGTAAGTGCTGAGTTTGATGAGCTGTGTTCCATTTTCTTAAGATGATACCTCTTTCCGGAAAGTTGCAACAGAGAAAGAGTGAAGGGCTGAAGAAGCATGAAGAGTCATCTACACATGTAGCCTGTCTAAGTTATCCAATGTAGGGAATTGGGAGGGAGGTGACAAAGCCACATTCAGGTGTTTCCTCCCTACAGACAAATGTTGATAAAGACTTTTGAAGCATTCCAATGGGCTGCCAATCTTCCTAGTTCTGGCAACTGAGAGTGCATGACCCGAGTGGTGGCAACGCCAACTGTCAATTGTTTATGTGGAGAGATAACAATGACACCAAAGGCAGCTGGTTGACAACTTTTTCCAGATTGGGAGTAAGTTATCGGCAGGGCGGGTGGGAGATCCAAGGATTTAAGCCGTCGGCACCCTTTTCTTCTTCCTGGGAACCAAAACAGCAGGATGGGCTGCAGAGAAAATTCTATCCCCACTTCCCCCACAGCCAACCTGGTGGTCGCCAAAATGGCCACACTATAAGCAATGAGTCCCCTCCTGTAGAACCCAGAGCCCCAGCTAATACTAAAGGTACAAGCAAAATGCGGCACCATTCACCAGCACAAGCAGTGCCAGTAGAGAGCCAGAAACTTTAAATGGGTATCTGTGGACTGCACAAGGAGGAGGCTATCATAAACTATTGCTTGGAAGAGTCTCTGCTCATCTTGGAGGTAGCCCCAATCTGGCTTCACAGCAGGCAGGGCCAGCTCAGCCAGAGCAGAAGCTACTTGTGGAAACTCTCATGAGCTGCACTGCTGTTCTCCCTGTCGCCACTTTACTTATCTCCCATGCAGTTTGGATTGCAAAATGTCCCGTGTTCCCTCTGGGTTAACAAAGCTGCAACAGGGAGCCAAACATCCCAAATCTCCATGCATGGTTGGATAGTCACACAGCTACCCAAATATTTTGATGGTTGGGCCCATAGTTCGCATCAACCCCAGACAAGCAAAGCAAATCTCGGTATTTACCCTGTCAGGTAGCATAGTCATGGAGTCAAAAGGTCATCTAAATGTACCACTAAGTAAGTACCAAAAGTCTCGTGTCCAGGCTCTTTACCAATCGCTACGCCGAGGGTGGCACGGAGGCCAGCTTCACATCACTGTGCCATATGCTCGCGTAGACCCTTTACCTCTACACCGAGAGTCTTGTTGGAAAGGGACGACTTCCAGGATCTGAAGCTAAGAGAAATGGAGATTCCAGATGAAGAAGAGGAGGAAGACAGCAGTGGGATAGAACATTCCAGTGACAGTGAAGAGGAAGAGAGAGGAGCTGTGACCTCTCAGGTTAATTAGGGAACCCAGGAGTGCTCAAACAGACTGGTTCTATGTCCTGGTCCCAATTGCATCACATGACATTGGTCTATCCCCTGGGTGTGATCTACTCAAGGACAATGATAATATATTATAGCAAAAGCACTTTAGACTTAGTAATTGTTAATTCATCACGTGCCATATAAACATTCCTAGGTGAAGGAGTTCTTCTCGGAGTTGAATATTGAAGAGAGTAAGCAGAAGAGGCGTCTCTTTGATGAAGGGTTCAAAATTCATCGCCGAAAAAGCGTACTTCCCCAGCACTTGCACGCAGTAATGGGCAGTGCTAATCTGAGGCTGGCGAGAGGTGACACGTACGAGGCGATCGAACTCTGCAAGGAGGTGATTAGACAAGGTACTGCAGTGGGTGCAACATGTGCCATAATTGGGTTGTGCCACATTCCTTTTCATGTTTTCTTTGTGGTCATCTACCCAGTTAGCAGGTTGGCTGGCTCCGTATGTTCTCTAGAATCAACTGGTAACCAAATTCATGAATGCACTCTGCCAGCAATTGCAACTGCACTATGTGTGTGTGGTGACATGGGCTTCATGGCTTCACAGAGTGGCTATTACCATCCTTTCAGTTCCCAAATTATGATTCAGTGTTTCTTTAAATGTGAAGTGGACACGGAGAAGATCTTCTTCTGAAAATGTGTTTTTAATGACTGATAGTTGATGCACACTCCTAATACAGAGGTCACAGGGTAACAGAAGTCCCCTCCCACCCTCAAATATATATATATATATATATATGTATAGAGAACACCTTGCACCTTGCTGGAAAACACTGCAGTTTAAGTGGATTCATCCTGTTGTCATCTAATGATGTGTGTGCAGATGAGCAACTGCTGGGCTGGGAGTAAGTCAGGACATGCTTGTGTGCTGGTGATCAGCTACAAGTGGACTTGAAAACCAAGTGCACTCTCCAGAAATATACGCTGAAGATGATGGCCTCCATTTCAGTAATGAGGACCTTGGTTTTAGTTTTCTCTAGGAAGCTAGGAAGGGAAGCATGTGGATACTTTTACCTTAGGAGGCACCATGGAATACCATGATTTTCTGCAAGGGATTAAGGTAACATCCATATGCGAGAGAAGTTTCTCATAGCTTTGATCAAATTTTTCATCATCCATTCAGCTCTCTGTAGAGCTGAAGCACAAAATAATGCACATCAACTTGGTTGATGCATTTTAACCTGTTGCACTGTTACCATATGACGAGTGGTTGAAACGCAACCGTAGTAGGTACGTCATAGTTGTCCTCGTTGAAGAGCTTTATGCATGCTGGCATTATTATTATTATTCACTTGGATGCATATCTAGTTTATGGGAGGAAGGGGGTGGGGGATGAAGGGTGATTGTGTTGACGTGTGAGACTAGGACTCAAGTTGCTGTACACACCCCTTTTGATCCAAGCCGAAGTGGTTTCTAAAGCTAGGTGTGGTTCTGATTTTTTGGGAGATTTTGCACAACACAAAAATCTTTAATATAATGCAGTGGTACTCGAGATAATCCCCGACTTTGAAGTTCAATAACTTAATAATACTGAGCATCAATGGGTTTTATTTTAATTTTTTAGGAGATGTGGGGAGGGGAGGAAGGGTGGTGGGGGAGGAAGGGTGGTGGGGGAAGAAGGGTGGTGGGGGAGAGAGTGGGAGGAACATGGATGGGATGTCTTTGTGGAACTCCAATTGGTTTCCTATTGTAATTATTGACAGTTGGTTTGCTTCTCTCCCAGCACCTCAAGCTTCTGAGCCCTACCTCACTCTTGCCACTGTCTACGAGGAGCTTGAAGACAAGGGGAAACTGTTTCAAATACTCTTGATAGCTGCTCATCTCAAGAGAACCGACCAAGACCTGTGGCTGAAATGTGCTGCACTGGCCAAGAAGCAGAGGAACCTTCCGATGACGGTGAAGTGTCTCTCCAAAGGTATTGAGAATGGAATGCTTAGCGACTGGTTTGTAAGACTTCCACTGTAAACACAGACGTTTGTTTTTCTTCTGAGGTTGGTGTATGCTTGCGCTGCTTCAAAGCCTGATGGCATACTGTCATTGCCTTATCAACTTTGCACGTCTGCAGCAATATCTATGGAACCAAAGAATGTGGATCTGATCTGGGAGAGGGCGTCGTCCTATGCCGACATGAAAGAGCATAAGAAAGCGATAGAATCCTTTGAGCTGATTTTGAAAGTGAATGATTGATGACTCCACAAATAATCATTAATTCCCACTAATTCTTCACACTTCATTTCGATTTCAGTTGCTTCCTGAAAGTTCTGGACAGAAATATGTTGAAATTACCAAGGAGCTGGCATCGGTGAGAGTGCAAGTGTGGCTCTGAGATTAATGGAGTTGATGTTATTAATTGCCCTGTTACAATCCCTTAGCTGTACCATGCAACAGGTGAGACGGCTGAGGCCATCAAGAGACTTGGAGAGCTTCTGGTCAGCCATTCTCAGCTGGTGGATCCAGAAATTATCAATATCCTTGCTGAGCTGTGCATAACCTGTCAAGCATATGAGCGAGTTTATGATGTAAAAACAACAATCCAATCAGGGCTGCATTTGGGGGGGGGGGGGCATTAGCCCACTCTTGTTGATCCTTCGCCCTCCCCCCTTTGAGATCGATCTTTGGAATTTTGTATTATTGTATAGTATTGTTAAATATGTGCTGTTTACAAAATACTACTTTTGCCCCCCCCCCCCCCCTTCAACTCAATCCTAAATGCAGCCCTGCCAATAATAATAATATAAAAAAAGGATGACTTGTTCACTATTGAAAAATGAATATATTTTCAGGTCATCACTGAATTCTATGATATGGTACCCCAAGCAACTGAAGAAGCAGACCAAGGGAACAGTCATCTAGGGCCTTTCTCAACCTCCACCTGTGCTGCTCACATGGCAGACTTGACCACGGCCCTGAGGATCTCCATCTCTGGAGAGAACATTGAACTTGACTCAGACTTTCCCCTAACTGGTTTTGATAGCCAGGTTGAACGAACCTTGTTCGTGCCGGATGATATGCCGGTAGACTTGAGAGTCAAACTGGCAGTGGCCATGATTCACACCGGGAAAGAAGTCCCAGAAGTTAGGACGACAACAAACAAGCAAACAAAAGCAACAACGAACCATTAATGATGTATATATAACAGAGTAAAGACAACAAACCATTAATGATATATATATAACAGTAAAGACAACAAACCATTAATGATATATATATAACAGTAAAGACAACAACGAACATTAATGATGTATATATAACAGAGTAAAGACAACAAACCATTAATGATATATATATAACAGAGTAAAGACAACAAAACCATTAATGATATATATATAATGGTAAAGACAACAAACCATTAATGATATATATATAACAGTAAAGACAACAACGAACATTAATGATGTATATATAACTGAGTAAAGACAACAAACCATTAATGATATATATATAACAGAGTAAAGACAACAAACCATTAATGATATATATATAATGGTAAAGACAACAAACCATTAATGATATATATAACAGTAAAGACAACAACGAACATTAATGATGTATTCAACAGAGATGTACTTGCACGGTGTTCTTGTTTTCCATGCGTAGAAATTGCTGCTGTCTATATTCTCAAGCCCCGAGGACTTTGGTGATCTATTCTTGGATGTTTCTGATGCCTATACCTCTAATGGTGAGTGGGTGTGTCTGCACTTCCACACAGCACACTCTCACCATTGTGGGGGCGTGTGCCCTTGTTGCAGCCGAGTACACCAAGGCTTTGCCTCTGCTGACAGCCCTGGTGAGCACTGCCAAGTACTCCCAGGCAGGGGTGTGGCTCAAGCACGGCGAGTGCCAGCATATGCTGAATGACCTAGAAGGTGCTGCAATGTCCTATTCCAAAGTTCTCTCGCTGGCTCCTCACCACACAGATACTAGGTGGGTTTTTGCGTCTCTCTCTGAGTGTGTGTCTCAAGTGCGAGAGAGGTTGCCACAGCCTTTTCCCGAGACATCCCAGGTCCCAGGAGTGGGACTATCCTGGGGATGTTCCTGGTGAGGGTGACGGACCATATACAGCATAGATACCTGAATACGTGTGTCTTAGGATGTTTGGGACGTAGTCCCTTAAACTCTAGCCCTGGAACTTTCCTAACTAACCCTAGGATAGTTCCTTGTGCTAGCACTAATTCCAGGTTCCTGATATCTCGTCAGTCACTTTCACTAGGGACCTCCCGGAGATCCAAGTGTGTTGGGGAATGGGATATGCTGTAAATGCCTGGCCTGAGTAATGCCTGGATCCAAGCTAAGCTCGAAAAAAATGCCAACAATAGGAATTTTAATATGTTATTAGTGACAACTTTGTAATTGGCTGGTCCTACTACTTACTGTACATAGTTCCATGCCTAAGCAATCATCAGAGACAACGAGGAACTAGATGGAGATGGGTGTGAGGTGGAATGGGGGATATGGAGATGAGGTAATGTTTGGAAAATGTGGTGATTAACAGATGTAGGTGTCAATGTGTGTTTTTCATCATGGTTGGTGGAGACAGTAGCTTTGTAGATAACTGATGATGAAAAACACTACATCAGACACATCTTTCAAAGTGCGTTACACAAGCCACAAGTTCACTCTCACCATGACGACAAGAAAAACAGCTCTGCACTCTCTAAGTTCATATGGAAACTCAAAGACACCAACAGTCCATCACAGAGTATCATCATCCTACTCAACTCCATCAAAACACTGTAACTTATGCACCACAGAAAATCTCCCTATTCAGACAAAGATCAGAGTCCCTCTCAAAGTGCAGGCAAGTTCCTCTTCACAAACACCCATTGACACCTACATCTGTCAATCACCACATCTGCCAAACTGTCAATCATCACCTCACCTACATATCCACCATTCCACCTCATATATGCCCATCTCTCATCTCAGCTCCTCGTTGTCTCTGATGATTGCTTGGGCATGCAGCTCTGCTTAGCAGCTGTTTGTGGCCTACATTGACAAACCACTTTCTCCATATATATTATGTATATATTATGTGTTGTTGTCATAGTTAACCTTGACATCACGGTTGCTGTTACATTGTATTATATTGCATAACAATGGATTAAATGTTGGTGTTATCTTCCTGCATCCACAGGTAATGGAAAACGTGCTCTATTATCAATTTTTATCCCTCTGTGCTTTACATTTACCGTAAAAGATCCATTTATGGGTCATTCTAATTATCCAACATTATTCCTAAATTGCTATGCTCCATTTCTAATGGTGCTGACGTCTGACGTTAAAAAAATCTGTGTCGGAGTCTGACTAGCGACCCTTTCCATTCCAGCCATTGTGTGATCCTTTCCATTCCAGCCACTGTGATCCTTTCCTTTCCAGCCACTGTCCATTCCAGCCACTGTGATCCTTTCCATTCCAGCCACTGTGATCCTTTCCATTCCAGCCACTGTGATCAGGAAAGTGGCTGTAAGAGATTTCTATGTATGCAGTCACAAGACAAATGAGTTCTCCCCTCAGCAAACGAATGAAGATGTTTGGGTAGTCCCTGCTGCCTTATTCTACATGTGTGGTGTGTTTTCTATAGGCTTCAGTTGGCTACTCTCTATGTCCAGCTGGGACATGCGGACGATGCCCTCGTGGTCCTGGAGTCCGACCCCAACCCCGACAGAGCTGAAGGCGAGTTAGACAGTAGCAAAATAGACGACACCGTTGGTGGTGCACCAGGCAATGACGTCGAACAAGAACAGGGGAAAATGTCCGAGGAAATGGAGGTAAATGATGCGTCCACCAGGCACTTGCCGTGCCATCCCCCCCCCCCTCTCAGCATCTTGTTATCATGTTGCTGCTGTTGTAGGATTTGCGTATAACAATCCACAAATACAAGCTCTTCTTGTCGGCCAACAAGCTCCAAGATTATGTGAAGTCTGGCTGTTCCTTGCTGGCTTTCCTCTTTAGAGATGTCTACAATCACCCGTCGATCAAAGGCAACTATTATACAGGCTATCTTCGTCTTCCTTTTTAACGGTCACTATTAAATAATAATAATTGTGATACAGTTATGATCAAAGTGAAATCCAAGAAAAGGAAAGCTTTCCGAAGTGTATTTGCATCAGAGGGACGAAAGGAGGAGAAAGAGATCGAGAACCTCTTCTCTGCGCAAGAATGGTTTGACTTGTACAGAGATACGTGCAAGGGCTTGTTGAAACTGGACTCCGCTTCTTCCAACTACAAGATCATTTACTTCATCTACTGTGCTGCACTAACCCAGAAGTTTTATGGAGGTTTGGAGAAGGTCAGTCAATAACTGTCGCTGCTGTTGTTGTTGCTGTTGCTGTTGTTGCTGTTGTTGATAAGATGTAAAATAAAATGTTTCTGTAGCCTTTTCTCTTCTTTTCCGTGTCTTTGAGTTTTATCCTTCAAGATTATGGCACGTCCTTCATGCTTCTCAGAGACCTTTGCTACCAAGTGAGTCAGCTCTGTTTTGGGTCTGTCAACCATTGTGTCAAGACTTTTTAAACATTTCCTTGTGATGTCTGCAGGAACCAGAGAACAAGCATTTGTGGAACATCATCAATTTACTTCCTTTAGATGACATCAATAGAAAGTTTGTACTAAGAGTGTGTCAAAAGGTATTGTTGTACTCATTCATTTTGAGTCCAAACAGTTTTTAGTACCAATGTATCATTGGGTAATAATAATAATAATAATAATAATAATAATAATAATAATAATAATAATAATAATAATAATAATAATAATAATAATAATAATAATAATAATAATAATAATAATAATAATAATAATAATAATAATAATAATAATAATAATAATAATACATGTAATAATAATAATAATAATAATATGAATATGAATAATATGAATAATATGAATAATATAAATAATAATAACAACAATAATAATAATATATAATAATATGAATAATATAAATAATAATAACAACAACAACAATATATAATAATTATAATAATAATAAATAATAAAATATAATAATCTCTCAAAGAACGCTCAGCTGACAGTAGATACAACTTTCTCGAAATCAACTTAATTTTACTTACTCGACGTTTTGACTAGATGCTCTAGCCTTCATCAGGAATAATGACTAGATGCTCTAGCCTTCATCAGGAATAATGACTAGATGCTCTAGCCTTCATCAGGAATAATGACTAGATGCTCTAGCCTTCATCAGGAATAATGACTAGATGCTCTAGCCTTCATCAGGAATAATGACTAGGTGCTCTAGCCTTCATCAGGAATAATGACTAGATGCTCTAGCCTTCATCAGGAATAATGACTAGGTGCTCTAGCCTTCGTCAGGAATAATGACTAGATGCTCTAGCCTTCATCAGGAATAATGACTAGATGCTCTATCCTTCATCAGGAATAATGACTAGATGCTCTAGCCTTCATCAGGAATAATGACTAGGTGCTCTAGCCTTCATCAGGAATAATGACTAGATGCTCTAGCCTTCATCAGGAATAATGACTAGATGCTCTAGCCTTCATCAGGAATAATGACTAGATGCTCTATCCTTCATCAGGAATAATGACTAGATGCTCTAGCCTTCATCAGGAATAATGACTAGATGCTCTAGCCTTCATCAGGAATAATGACTAGGTGCTCTAGCCTTCATCAGGAATAATGACTAGATGCTCTAGCCTTCATCAGGAATAATGACTAGATGCTCTAGCCTTCATCAGGAATAATGACTAGGTGCTCTAGCCTTCATCAGGAATAATTCATGAGCATCTAGCTGAACTGTCGAGTGAGTAAATTTAAGCTGACTAACGAGAAAATTGTTGTAGTAATAATAATAATAACAACAACGATAACAACAACGATAATAATAATAAAGGAGGGTTTGGGGGAACCCTTCAGCTAAGATGGTGAGATGTGGTTTGCAGTGGTAAAAATGAAAGGCAATTAGAGGTGAAGACAGAGACTGTTTTTCTTCAATTTTTTTTTTTGCTTGATTTTTAAAAAAAAGCAATTCTTTCACTGCAGCACTCTGGTGCCTTCATTATGAGAATCCTGGCCAACCATTCCCTGACAAGTGCAAGCATGAACTTCCACTTCTGCTTGAATCAGTATGAGAAAGAGTTCCGTGAAGGACACTGCAGAGACCACCTGCTCAGCCTGTGCATTGCTATCGTCCACATCAATGCTGCCAGCGTTGTCAAGAACCCACCCAACAAAAACGGCTTAATAACCATGGTGAGGAGTGAGAGAGGTGGGTGCAGTTAGGAGGGATGGGCAGAAATGGCTTAATAACCATTGTGAGAGGTGGGAGTTGTTAGGAGGGATGGGCAGAAACGGCTTAATAACCATGGTGATGAGTAGAGGTGGGAGTTGCTACGAGGGTGGGCATGGTTTGTGATGAGGTAATAATAGTCCAAACTTACTTAGTGTGGGGGAGGCAGGGGGAAGTCGTGTTCTCTTTTGTGTGGCGTCTGTAGGCAGCATGTCCTCCTCGGTCGAACATTGAAGGTGAAGGGATAGCTCTGGGATAGCTCTATCTGCCACGACCTAGCCACTAGGAATGTTTTTGGCTAGTCTTGATTAATTATCTGGCCAGTTGGTTGATTCCCCTTAGCATAGGAATGATAAAAACCTAGCATTACATCATTATGATAACATCATCAGCATCGTATTGCTCTAGGCATTGCCCTAACAATAGCCACTGTCCTAGCCCTAGTCCACATTGGCCACTCCCCTGACTTTAACCCTAATCACTGACCTGACCCTGACCCTAGCCAGGGTTTCATTTAGAAAATTGTCCAAGGGGGTGGCAACTGGAGGAATCTGGTTAAAGATGTGACAAAGTTTCTAATGAATTTTAATAATATAATTTCCGGGGGGGGGGGGGGGGGGGGGGGGGGGCAAAGAGGTTCCAAAGAGGGGCAGCCCCCCCCCCCCCCCCTAAATGAAACCCTGCTAGCCACTGGCCTGGCCCTAACCCTAGCCATTGTTCTGGCCGTAACCCTAGCCACTGTCATGACCCTAACCCTAGCCACTGCCCTGGCCCTAACCCTAGCTACTGCCCTTGCCCTAATTCTAGTCACTGCCCTGAGCCTAACTCTAGCCTTAGCCCTACTTGGCCACTCCTCTGACTAACCCTAGCCTGGTCCTAACCCTAGCCACTGCCCTTGTCCTAACCCTAACTACTGCCCTGGCCCTAATCCTAGTCACTGCCCTGAGCCTAACCCTAGCCTTAGCCCTACTGGCCACTCTTCTGCCTAACCTTAGCCACTGCCCTGGCCCTAACCCTAACTACTGCCCTGGCCCTAATCCTAGTCACTGCCCTGAGCCTAACCCTAGCCTTAGCCCTACTGGCCACTCTTCTGCCTAACCTTAGCCACTGCCCTGGCCCTAACCCTAACTACTGCCCTGGCCCTAATCCTAGTCACTGCCCTGAGCCTAACCTTAGCCTTAGCCCTACTGGCCACTCTTCTGCCTAACCCTAGCCTGGTCCTAACCCTAGCCACTGCCCTGGCCCCAACCTTAGCCACTGCCCTGGCCCTAACCTTAGCCACTGGCCTGGCCCTAACCCTAGCCACTGGCCTGGCCCTAACCCTAGCCACTGGCCTGGCCCTAACCCTAGCCTTAAGCTGAAGGCTTGATCAGTGCAGCATTGATGATGTCATGATCATTTAATGCAACATGGTTATATGCCATGAGGAACCAATTAATCGGTTAATTGTAGGACTTTTACCAAATGCCCCCCCCCCCTTCACCACACACACACACATACACAGGCTTCTGGTTTTCTTCATACCTACGTCACCCTCAGAGGGGAGTGCCAGGAATCCATGTACAATATGGGAAGAGCATTCCACCAGTTGGGTAAGTCGTTTGGAAATGTAATTCACATCACAGGAAGTTCAACTACGTACGTACTGTATGTGCACCTATTTGCTGGGAGGTTTAATTGCACCTGAGTATAAGTTTAAAATCACCTTCTCATTGCAAGTATAAGTTGCAGCCCCAAATCTGCTGAGCTCTGGAGTGCAGTGTTGCTTTTCCTGTGTGGAAGTTGCATACCTTACCTACCAATACTTAATCGATACCATATAATATCCCAAAGAAATTTTGTTACATCACACACACACTCGACTGTGCTCTGCTAGCAGAAGAATTCCCTGAATGATTTTGATTCTCTTCAGTGAAAGAAATGACTCGCCATGTGAAAGTGGTTGTGTAAACTCCTCTCCACTCCATGCCCTTGGCTATAGCAGCACACAACTCCACTCCATGCCCTTGGCTATAGCAGCACACAACTCCACTCCATGCCCTTGGCTATAGCAGCACACAACTCCACTCCATGCCCTTGGCTATAGCAGCACACAACTCCACTCCATGCCCTTGGCTATGCAGCACACAACTCCACTCCATGCCCTTGGTTATAGCAGCACACAACTCCACTTTTGAGTTGCTCAATCTAACATCATTCATTGTGTCAGTTCCACCCCCGTAATTGCTTGTGTCTCAGAAAATACGGCATGTAAAACCAAAGGTTGGAGGTGTAAAAACAGTTACGTAGACGGAAAGTTTGGCGGGGAATTTAATTTGGTGGTTTGGCAGGTTGATAGAGACACTGTCAAATTCAATTCTGCCAATATTGTTATCCTTATCTGGTAGGTGTGGTCTGCTAATTTTCTCATGTTGCAAGATAACATGGCTGAGAGTGGCTTCAAGTGTGTTTTTCTGTGTTGTCGAACAAGTACATGTCACTCTCTCTTACAGAGCAATTCTTCACCCTTGCAACCCTGCCACTGCATACATCATTGCCACTCTCTCTCTCTTACAGAGCAATTCTTCACCCTTACAACCCTGCCACTGCATACATCATTAACACTCTCTCTTACAGAGCAATTCTTCACCCTTGCAACCCTGCCACTGCATACATCATTGCCACTCTCTCTCTCTTACAGAGCAATTCTTCACCCTTACAACCCTGCCACTGCATACATCATTAACACTCTCTCTTACAGAGCAATTCTTCACCCTTGCAACCCTGCCACTGCATACATCATTACCACTCTCTCTCTCTCTTACAGAGCAATTCTTCACCCTTGCAACCCTGCCACTGCATACATCATTACCACTCTCTCTCTCTTACAGAGCAATTCTTCACCCTTGCAACCCTGCCACTGCATACATCATTGCCACTCTCTCTCTCTTACAGAGCAATTCTTCACCCTTGCAACCCTGCCACTGCATACATCATTGCCACTCTCTCTCTCTTACAGAGCAATTCTTCACCCTTACAACCCTGCCACTGCATACATCATTAACACTCTCTCTTACAGAGCAATTCTTCACCCTTGCAACCCTGCCACTGCATACATCATTGCCACTCTCTCTCTCTTACAGAGCAATTCTTCACCCTTACAACCCTGCCACTGCATACATCATTAACACTCTCTCTTACAGAGCAATTCTTCACCCTTGCAACCCTGCCACTGCATACATCATTACCACTCTCTCTCTCTCTTACAGAGCAATTCTTCACCCTTGCAACCCTGCCACTGCATACATCATTGCCACTCTCTCTCTCTTACAGAGCAATTCTTCACCCTTGCAACCCTGCCACTGCATACATCATTGCCACTCTCTCTCTCTTACAGAGCAATTCTTCACCCTTGCAACCCTGCCACTGCATACATCATTACCACTCTCTCTCCCTTACAGAGCAATTCTTCACCCTTGCAACCCTGCCACTGCATACATCATTGCCACTCTCTCTCTCTTACAGAGCAATTCTTCACCCTTGCAACCCTGCCACTGCATACATCATTGCCACTCTCTCTCTCTTACAGAGCAATTCTTCACCCTTGCAACCCTGCCATTGCATACATCATTGCCACTCTCTCTCCCTTACAGAGCAATTCTTCACCCTTGCAACCCTGCCACTGCATACATCATTGCCACTCTCTCTCTCTTACAGAGCAATTCTTCACCCTTGCAACCCTGCCACTGCATACATCATTACCACTCTCTCTCTCTTACAGAGCAATTCTTCACCCTTACAACCCTGCCATTGCATACATCATTGCCACTCTCTCTCTCTTACAGAACAATTCTTCACCCTTGCAACCCTGCCATTGCATACATCATTGCCACTCTCTCTCCCTTACAGAGCAATTCTTCACCCTTGCAACCCTGCCACTGCATACATCATTGCCACTCTCTCTCTCTTACAGAGCAATTCTTCACCCTTGCAACCCTGCCACTGCATACATCATTGCCACTCTCTCTCTCTTACAGAGCAATTCTTCACCCTTACAACCCTGCCACTGCATACATCATTGCCACTCACTCTCTCTCTCTTACAGAGCAATTCTTCACCCTTGCAACCCTGCCACTGCATACATCATTGCCACTCTCTCTCTCTCTCTTACAGAGCAATTCTTCACCCTTGCAACCCTGCCACTGCATACATCATTACCACTCTCTCTCTCTTACAGAACAATTCTTCACCCTTGCAACCCTGCCATTGCATACATCATTGCCACGCTCCAGAGCAATTCTTCACCCTTGCAACCCTGCCACTGCATACATCATTGCCACACTCTCTTACAGAGCAATTCTTCACCCTTGCAACCCTGCCACTGCATACATCATTGCCACTCTCTCTCTCTCTCTTACAGAGCAATTCTTCACCCTTGCAACCCTGCCACTGCATACATCATTACCACTCTCTCTCTCTTACAGAGCAATTCTTCACCCTTGCAACCCTGCCACTGCATACATCATTGCCACTCTCTCTCTCTTACAGAGCAATTCTTCACCCTTGCAACCCTGCCACTGCATACATCATTACCACTCTCTCTCTCTTACAGAGCAATTCTTCACCCTTACAACCCTGCCATTGCATACATCATTGCCACTCTCTCTCTCTCTCTTACAGAGCAATTCTTCACCCTTGCAACCCTGCCACTGCATACATCATTACCACTCTCTCTCTCTTACAGAGCAATTCTTCACCCTTGTAACCCTGCCACTGCATACATCATTGCCACTCTCTCTCTCTCTCTTACAGAGCAATTCTTCACCCTTGCAACCCTGCCACTGCATACATCATTACCACTCTCTCTCTCTTACAGAGCAATTCTTCACCCTTGTAACCCTGCCACTGCATACATCATTGCCACTCTCTCTTACAGAGCAATTCTTCACCCTTGCAACCCTGCCACTGCATACATCATTGCCACTCTCTCTCTCTTACAGAGCAATTCTTCACCCTTGCAACCCTGCCACTGCATACATCATTACCACTCTCTCTCTCTTACAGAGCAATTCTTCACCCTTGCAACCATTGTTGCCACCCTCTCCCTTACAGGGAAATTCTTCACCAACCAGATTCCAAACATACTTATAAATGTGATGTTCCCAAACAACAGTCATGAGTTCAGAGTCCATGAGGTATCTCATTGGACACATATTCACACCGCCATTGCACTCGCTGTGCTAAGGCTAGACGTGACCACACCTTTCATTGCACATGACAGCTTCCAAAGTCTGCCAAATTTAATACCTACCAAGTTTTCCAGCTATAAATGGCAACAAGTCATTATGATTGTCAAATTTTTTTTTGCAGGTCTTGTCCACATTGCATGCAATTTCTACAAGAAGGTTCTGATCATGGAACCCGAATGCAAGCTACCCAAGGTAGAGTCGAATTGGTGGTCATAATGCAGATGTGTGTGTGTGTGTGTGCGTGTGTGGAACTTGAACAATTCACTCCTAGTGCCAAATGTTAATTATTCTTTTATAAAATGCAGTGGACCTCGACGTCTAATCTGAGGAGTGAAGCTGCTTTCAACTTATCACTGATCTACAGAGCCAGTGGAAATCTGGTTCTGGCAAGAAACCTTCTTCGCCGCTACTGTACAGTTTAGAATAACACTTTACATGGAATACCATCACACCACTCTCTTGGATATTATGTTTTGTTACATGAGATATACCATCACACCACACTCTTGGATACTATGTTTTGTTACATGAGATATACCATCACACCACACTCTTGGATACTATGTTTTGTTACATGAGATATACCATCACGCCACACTCTTGGATATTATGTTTTGTTACATGAGATATACCATCACACCACACTCTTGGATATTACGTTTTGTTACACGAGATATATATACCATCCACCACACTCTTGGATATTATGTTTTGTTACACGAGATATATATACCATCCACCACACTCTTGGATATTATGTTTTGTTACATGAGATATACCATCACACAACACTCTTGGATATTATGTTTTGTTACATGAGATATACCATCACACCACACTCTTGGATATTATGTTTTGTTACACGAGATATGCCATCACACCACACTCTTGGATATTATGTTTTGTTACACGAGATATACCATCACACCACACTCTTGGATATTATGTTTTGTTGCATGAGATATACCATCACACCACACTCTTGGATACTATGTTTTGTTACATGAGATATACCATCACACCACACTCTTGGATATTATGTTTTGTTACATGAGATATACCATCACGCCACACTCTTGGATATTATGTTTTGTTACATGAGATATACCATCACACCACACTCTTGGATATTATGTTTTGTTACATGAGATATACCATCACACCACACTCTTGGATATTATGTTTTGTTACATGAGATATACCATCACGCCACACTCTTGGATATTATGTTTGTTTTGTTACATGAGATATATCATCACACCACACTCTTGGATATTATGTTTTGTTACATGAGATATACCATCACGCCACACTCTTGGATATTATGTTTGTTTTGTTACATGAGATATACCATCACACCACACTCTTGGATATTATGTTTGTTTTGTTACATGAGATATCATCACACCACACTCTTGGATATTATGTTTGTTTTGTTACACGAGATATACCATCACACCACACTCTTGGATATTATGTTTTGTTACATGAGATATAGATATACAATAACCTTCTAATCAACTTGAAATTGTATTCTCACGATGTTTCGACTAGATGCTCTATCCTTCATCAGGATTCCTAATGAAGGCTAGAGCATCTAGTCGAAACGTCAAGAGAATACAATTTCAAGTTGATTATTGAGGTTATTGTAATGTTAAATGTTATCATGTCAACGGAGAGTTCATTGCGAGTATATATATATATGTATATACAGCTTCAATTATAATAGTTCTAATCTTATAGTGTTACTTTTCTCTCAATTGTACCTTTTCACTTATTTTTTTTTAGTTCTTTTTTCTCTGCATACTTTTTTACCAAACTTTCCAGATACTCGGCCATTGGAGGATTAGGTGGTCCCACGTCGAGAAGCCTGTATACTTCCTGGACTTCCTCTTGGGTCATTTCTTCTTCGACCATTTCTAAAATGTCCATAATACCCATCGTCATATCTGGACCAAGTGGAGCCCACTGAAACAGTGTGGCACAAATGACATTAATCTTAACCAGGGCATATAAGACAAAAGACGGAGTTTTCGAGATTTTCTGGGACCAGCCGGGAAGCGAAAGAAATTCCTTCCAGGACATTGGCTCTCCTCGAAATTGAAGTATCTTCCCAGCGATTTCTTGTCTAGCAGCCGGATTGGCCAGTTTATTCTCTGCATTCACCAGAGCAGTGGCTAGATACTCAACCGGCATAAAAGAAAGAGGCATCTTATCAGACACGGGGAAAGACTTGGTCTGACCAGAGAGGAGTGGATCAAGCATGGGACTGTTGAGTCCAATAATATTACAAGGTCCTACAACGCAAGTATTCAGGTCACCCTCACTGTTTGCGGCTGCAAAGTCTTGCTCACATTTAAAAAACGAGTTTACAAAAGCTGCAAAGACTGCATCTCTAGGTTTACTCCCAAAATGGATGCCAGACAAGTGGACTAGATTTTGAACTTTTGCCCTCTTCAAGGCTTTGAGGAGGTGTGTGCAAATGACACGATTCTTGCTGTAGACTACATCTGCTCCTTGGAAAACATTGGGAATAAAACTGGTAGCATTAATGACAGAGTCCACTCCCTGCAACGCACATATGAGCCCATCTAGATCCATCATGTCCACCTGAATGAGGCAATCAGCATCTGGGTTGGTTCGTTCAGGCCGGAACTTGCGTCCAAGCACAAACACGTAGTACTCTCCTCTGCGAACCAGTTCATCAACAATGTGACATCCAATGAACCCAGTACCTCCTATCACTGCACACACTCTCTTCTTTCCTTTACCATTTGTAGCCTGCTGCTCAGAGATCATGGATGAAGGAGACTTGATCACTTTGTAAGGGGTGAATTGGGGCGTGCCTTCTCTCCATCTCATGAGACGTTTCCAAATGAAGTGAGCGAGCATAAGAAAAATGAAGAAGCAAATCACGTAGCCAATTTGGTTAGTTACAGGTTCATAAACATTTTTTAAGTCGTACCCCGAAGGGTCTAGCAGCTGGTGGAGATAGGATATTCGCACCTCTTGGTCATCACGAACATCCGCCATGATCTTTTCCTTCGTTGAACTTTGACCTTCGAAGGAGTTGTGTGTTTATTAGGTATAGCCGGTACCACTGGTCAGAACTGGTCTGTAAGAGTCACTAGTACCCTCGATTAATCTGGTCCAGAGTAAGTGAAAGAACACCAACTTTATGCTATGCTCAATTAGTGACTGGAAGCTACCTCTGTTAGTATTATGTCATGTGACATTTTGAGCATGTCCACCGAAGCACCCTCGCAACAGTCGCCGAGCATTCTGCCTGGCCAGGGTGAGAAGAGGTATGAGTGTGTGTATGATGGTTGTATACGCAGATACAGTTCAATGGGAAACTTGAAAGTGCACATGAAAGCACACCAAAAGAAATTTGACTTCAAGTGTGATTTTGAAAGCTGTGACAAAGCTTTTTTGTCATCATATAGCCTAAAGATTCATCGCAGAGTCCACACTGGGGAGAAACCTTACTTCTGTCTGGAAACTGGCTGCGATAAGACATTCAATACCAAGTATCGCTTGAATGCCCACAAGAGACTTCACAGCGGAGATACATTTGACTGCGAGTATGATGATTGTATTAAACAGTTCACCACTCGTAGCGACTTGAAGAAGCATGTACGGAAACATACGGGTGAGAAGCCTTACCAGTGCATTGTGGACGGCTGTGGAAAAGCGTTCACAGCATCGCATCACCTCAAAAGTCACACACAATCACATGACTTGCCAAATTGGGAGTGCAGCGAAGAAGGTTGTGCAGAGAAGTTCAGGAGCAGGGAAGAACTCGTGACTCACCAGCTGAGTCACAACAGTGTTTCCCCAAGTGGGGGAGAGGATGAGTGTCTTATGAGCACCTCTGATCTCACACCTAGCATAGAGGATCAGAACAATGCGTTCCTTCCTCAAGGAACTCTCAGCACAATTACAAGCTCAAGTGGTTGCATTGACTTAGGTGTACCTAACACTCAGTCTTTCAGTATGGACATTGACAGCTCTGTGTCGGGACCTGTTGCTGGTATACCCATGGCTCTACCATCTGTTGAAACTCCATCTGTTGGGGAGTTGGCTCAAGCTCTGAACACATTGCAGAAGTTCTTCAATGGCTCCAGTACTATATCTCAACTTCAGATGGTGCCACATGCAGATAGCTCCAGTGAGCTTCCAGAGAGTATGTTACCTCTACCGATCATTTCCAATTGCGAGCCACATCAGAGTAGCCTTCCTTTGCAGGAACCCAATCCTCCTCCTCCTCCACCTCCTGTACCACAACCACCACCCTCTACTCTAGCAGGGAACATCTCTGAATCTGGCAACTACCGCCAGGATTCTGCCATCGAGTCAGAGCCAGATCACTTGCTGAACCTATTCAAGGATGGAACAGACAACATTTCGTCTATGATGGGTCCCTGTTTTGACCTGGACTCGAGCATGAACATCAGTACTCAAACCCCACCAATTGACATCGACTTGGATTTTTTGGACCCTTCATTTTTTGAGAGCATGGACAGTAATTTTTCTTCCTTGAGTTACGCTGGGCCTGTTGGCATGTTGAATGCTGCGACTAAAGATATGTCCACCCAACAAGATAGTACAGAGTGGAACAGTGCAGGAGAATTTGGTAGTGTAGCAGTGTACCCTGCTTCTGGTGGCTATGGGTTAGGACCGAGTACACATCAATCAACTGTCAACTTTCCAGTTCCAAGCAGCAGTGGAACCAAGCAGGATCAGATGTGTCAGACTGATATTCTTCCTGCCTCATGCTGTAACTGGAAATCAGAGAATGATGAAAGTGTAGCTTGTGAGAGCTGTTGTAAGTGCTGTAAATGTGATTCGGAATGTGGTTGCTGTTCACACTGAGCTTTCCTTGATTCTTTGTATCCTGACTTCTCTGTGATGTAATTCTCTCTGTGTATGTAATTCATGTAGATCATTGTGTGACCGCAATTATAAAAGATTACGAGTATGCGCGCGTATTAGAGAATGTGGTACCTGTGGTAAAATTCATTGCAATACCACTTTTTTTTGCCTCTATTTAGTGCAGTAGCGACTAGGCGTGGGGAAGGTTGTCTCGCAACAGTGCTAAACTGAAGGTTCCATAACGAACTTAAAGTAGCTAGTTACAGCTTTTGAGTAAATTCACTATGAGTCTATCGGAGAAGTTAGTAGTTGCTGCAAAGAAAGGCAATTCCAGGGACGTAAAGAGGCTGCTGGGAAGGGGGGCGAGTTTTACCCAGGATCAGGTACGACTGTTCATAAAATGCCGTGTGCATAAGCTATCTGAATACTTTGCTCTAGTTATCTTACTTACCTATATATTCATGAATCCACATCTATAGCTGCATGCTTTTGTTGCTTAGTGAAATGTAAGCTAACTGCCTAGTTCAGTGAGATAGCCTCGTCAACGCAATTGAACTGCCGAGTTATACAGATTATTGCAAAAAGAAGTCATCAGATACAGCTCCTTTTTTCTGTAGGCTCAATAAATAAATGGCTAGCTTGACATATGTCCTACAACTCTCACGCAATCTTTTTATGGTTTGTTTTTGTTTTACACAGTATGGCAACACTGCCCTCCATGAAGCTGCGTGGAATGGAAACAAAGATATCGTAAAATCACTTCTGGGAGCATTTTGTTTTGTCGATGGCATCAATCATACAGGTTTCACACCACTTCATCTCGCAAGTCAAAATGGACATGCAAAAGTTGCAAAAGTACTTCTCAAATGGAGAGCTGACCCTTGTCTTCTAAACCAGGTACGTCACAGTGTGTCAGCATATCCTGCATGGGCAATGCTGTCAGAAAGTAGCATGCATGATAACTTCAGAAGAACTCAATACACATGGTGTAATTTATGTAATGGTTAAGCATGACAGTGTTAATTGTTTTGGCTGCCTGTGGTGCCATTAGCGGTTGATGTATGTGGATAGCTGCGATAATTACCCCATAACGATCGACTGCTATGACATTATGTTTGGGGGCAAGTAACTAATAACTTTGAATACTACAAACTTTGAATGCAGTGGTTTACTTAACCTTGTGTCTCTGTATGCAGCATGGAGAAACAGCGTTGCATTTGATTGCCAAGTACAACCACCCCAGTGTCATTACAGCTTTCAGTGCTTTTAAGATTCCAATGGACATCAGAGGAAAGGCAAGTTCTCGAGTGCCTCTAAGGGTGTGTGGTTATTGTTGCTTGCTTTAGTGCGTGTGATAATGATCAATGTGGCCACTTAATCAAAATGATTTCCTGTGTTATGTGACTTTGCCAAAATAAATACTTTGCAGGATGGGAACACTGCCCTACACATTGCAGCCAAACTGGGCAATATTGAAGTGATGAGAGCTCTACTTCATCACGGGGCTGATCCTCTTCTGACCAATGTTGTAAGCTTGTTTGTTTCTGTGGTGGCGTGTGCTTGTTTCACCCCTTCCCTTCTTCTCCACCTTGTTTCTGTGCACTGCAGCAAGGGATTAGGGCTCTGGGGTTTGCTGACGCAGGAAACTACAAGGATTGCGTCAAGCTTCTTCGCTCTATATTAATGGTAGGTCAAACTTTATGAAGTCATTTACATCACCCTCCAAAAACTCGACCAGTTCAGCCATGTTTTGTTGAGCCATGACCGGTCATCCTAGCAGAACAGGGTACCGGATTTCCAGAGTTGTTTTTAAAATCAGTTGAACTAAAAGCATTCACATTCCACAAATGTCAAAGGAATTATGGAGTTGGGACACCTGTGATGCTCCTGGAATTGGAATTGCTGTGTTGGTAACGTTTGTAACAGAATACTCTTGTGTACGTTACCTGTGGCACAGAATGCATATTACTATGGAAGGTGGGCGAGGGAGGGAGGTCCAGCCACAGTTTCAGGCTCGACGACAGCATGATGTGGAAGTACATAGGAGCCCTCCTCTGCTAAGAGTGGGCTGCCCAACAGGAGTGTGTGTGTGGCTTTCCACACACACACTCCTGTTGACTGCAGACTGCCAATCACTTGCAGGTGGGCCCTCCACCACAGCCACAGCAATGCACATGTCAACAGCTGATATATTAAACATGAGCAGAGCCTATTCAGCCGATGATTTCCTGCAGCGTCAAAAGCTTGTTGACATCATTCATTGAAGTTGACCCAGTGGAAGAAGCACTTAATCTGACGGCAAGTCGGAGCATGCTTGCCCATGAGAGCCTTGGGCTTGTAGTATCCTTGCTTTGACGACCAACCCAAGAAGCACTCTGGTGGAAGTGCCAATGCCATGTGGTCAGTCATGTCGGCATCAGAATGACACGCTAGATGGACCAGACAACACCATTGGGAGTGTGCCTACTCGTAAGACTGAGAACAGAGAGAAACAACAAGCTGATGAATATCATTAAGTTGATTGCATGTGGAAGGTTGCAGACGAGCCATAGCAAAAACAGGCTGTTGAGAAATCACAAAGTTCACATGGTACTGAATACAATCATCGTCAAAGATCTTTTTCAAAGTTACCCTCCTCCATTCACAGCTGTTGTTGTTGTTGTTTCCATTGCCTTTATTTAAATGCTGTTTTTTTAAATCATTGCCTCACATGCAGAAATCCAATCCCAAGCAGAGCTCCACTCTCCCTACCTCCGTGATTCCAAGGTGCAGCACCTACTCGTCCTCGTCCTCTGAGGCAATGGTAAGTGTACTTCCCATTCCGTTGCACTCATTCATGCCTGTACCAAACGATGGCAGGCACAGGGCATTCAGGGTGGCTGCATGGTTCTGAGCCTCACCATGCAGAGCATCACCCGTCCAGAGCGGTATCATTCCGGTCCTAATCCAGTCAAGGCTGTCACCATTCACGACACATTCAGTGCCCGCAGGTGGTCGAATGGCAAACAGAGAGCAGATCCGTTAGTCTATAGAGCTTTAAGGCATGCCAAGCATAGGCAGCATAGCTCAATTTTGAGTATCTGTCTGATACTGGGCGCAGCAGGCACGCACTCTACATCCCATTACTTCAAAATGAGGAGTCTAACTGATGGAGTGGGAAGTGATGCCCAGTGACAGAACACATGAGGGGTGCTTCAAAGCGATGTTGACTGGCTGGCTGTGAGGAACTCTTAATGGCCAGCGTGTGGTGTAGATTAATCAGATTAAAGTGTAGGCGCAGACAAGAGTAAGTAGGAGTCCGCTTGAGGGGGACATCAGTCAGGCTTATTTGTTTGAACAAGCCATTCGGGCGGCGGCCAAATTGACGGTAATTCTCTCATGATGTCTGTTTGCCCCCGAGTTTCTGTGTGGTTGCGGGAAGGAGGAAAATAGTTGGAACTTATTTTTCTCCAGAAATAATCTTTCCAAAATGCAAACATGATATGCTGAAGTTTGGTATAGGAGTCAGCTCCATTGAGGTAAGCTATGCATCGCCATGTCACTCTATGTCTACAACAAAACTTACAGTAAGGAAATCCATCCAGGAGCATCCCCTTCCAAGAGCGAAAGTGTTCAGAGTGGTTCCTGGTAAGCATAGGTGCCTGTGCAATGTTCCTCAGAGTGGATCCTGGTAAGCATAGCTGTGCATCCTTCCTCATAGTAGTTCCTGGTAAGCATAGGTGCCTGTGCAGCCTTCCTCAGAGTGGATCCTGGTAAGCATAGGTGCCTGTGCAGCCTTCCTCAGAGTAGTTCCTGGTAAGGATAGGTGCCTGTATAGCCTTCCTCAGATGGTTCCTAGTAAGCATAGGTGCCTGTGCAGCATTCCTCAGAAGAAGAGTTCAAGAAACAGCAGCAAAGTTGGCCTGGTAGAGACAGTCAATGACAACAGGAGCCATCGTTAGCTAAAATATAAAAAAATTATCTGTTGGAGGGAGTTTGTGTGATAGAAATGTTTGTAAAAAATGCAGTCATCTAATTTGACAACAAATCTAGGTACTTTTTTCCAGTGCGACCTAGGGAGGGGAGAGCTGGCTCAAGCATAGGCCAGAAACAGTGTTTTTTGTTTTTAGTGCATGGACACTAGCAGCTGCATGCATGCATGAGCGCACATCCTATGTCGGAACTTGTCCTTGTGGGGGAGTGTTGAGGACAGATGCCGTTTGTCGTGCCAGAAACGTTAATTACATGAGATTTTCTCTGTAGTTCATGAACAGTAGTGGAGTTGTGTATGTATGTGTGTGTGTCTGGGAGGGTTGGGGGGGGAGGGTGGGAGGATCCGATGTTTCCATCTAATTTACATGCATGGGAGTGGCGTGGATTGTTTTTGGTGTGTGTGTGTGTGTAAAAAAATTAATGGTGTTGGTGTGGGTGGTGTGTAGGGAGTCTGAGGACACAGACACATGTCTTCTGGTCTCCATACCTGTAGATATTGAACGACAACCCCTAGCTGATTTGAGGATGCAACATGACTAGGTACATGTCCTGTACAAGCATGAAGAGATGTCTTGTTCCCCAGGACTTTGATGTGGCTCTGCATGCCAGCATGCTGGGACCCCACAGTGGCAACACCCCACAGTGACTCTGCATGCCAGCGCATGATGGGACCCCACAGTGGCAGCACCCCACAGTGGTAACACCCCACAGTGACTCTGCATGCCAGCATGATGGGACCCCACAGTGGCAGCACCCCACAGTGGCAACACCCCACAGTGACTCTGCATGCCAGCATGACAGTGGCAGCACCCCACAGTGACTCAGCATGACAGAACCCCACAGTGGCAACACCCCACAGTGGCAACACCCCACAGTGACTCTGCATGCCAGCATGACAGAACCCCACAGTGGCAGCACCCCACAGTGACTCTGCATGCCAGCATGACATAACCCCACAGTGCAAATCCTGAAGGTTATAAGTCACTGGAAGCTTGTTGACGAGAACCAACATAATGTCCCCTCTCCCAACCCAATCACATCGATTCCACATCTAAGTGTGACACAGTTTAGTAAATCGCTGTGTAGATGATCACATTGTGTACATCCTTGCAACTTGTCTAGTCCTTTACAGAGATGTTCCCTCCCCCTCCTCTCTCTCCCTCTCCCATGCCTCCCCCTGCAGGCAGCTAAGGTGCGCATGATGAAGGCCATGGGTGTGTCCAAAAAGAAGCAGTATGGCCGCTCCTCTAAAGAAAACAAGAAGTAAGTAACGGCTGCTCGTAAGTGTTTGGGTTAAGGTGATGGCTGGCAAGGCCTCGATATCCAATGAATTCCATTCCAATCTGGACAACAGACACGTGTGACAATTTGATGGCTGCTTGCCCCTAAGAGTGATTAAAGAAGTGATAATGATTGATGGCTGCTTGCCCCTTAAGTGATTAAAGAAGTGACAATGATTGATGGCAGCTTGCCCCTAAGTGATTAAAGAAGTGACAATGATTGATGGCCGCTTGCACCTAAGAGTGATTAAAGAAGTGACAATAATTGATGGCTGCTTGCCCCTAAGAGTATTGGTGAATGCTGTCTTTTGATGTATAGTATGCCATTGCCCGATGAATAATAGGGCAATGAATAATAATTGGTCTGGGTCCCTGTCATTACCATGCTCATCTGTTCATCTCTGTGTGTTTTGTTTTCATGCAGACACAAAAGGGGCGGATATTACTCAGAGGACGAAGTGTCCTACTACCTCAGGGTAAGTCGATAAAGTAACAGCTATGGGGAGGATGTTGTTGTATTAGAAGGCATCCTTTGAAGCCTACAGATGTGCAATGTGATTTGGTAGTACTTTAGTCTTGTTGCCTGGAGTTGCTCAACTGTGACAGTGCCATCCGGGGAAGGGGGTGAGGGGAGGTGGAGGTGAGGGAAAGGGTATTCTTGAGCTTAATGTTACATCAAGGTCAACCAACCATGGGGAAGGGGTGCTGGCTGCGATGTAACCACATCTCCCTGAAGTCAGTCAATTTGGCACGGTAAGAAAGCCAGCACCTAGGCTTTTTTTTTCTTGGCCTCAAAAACAAATCAAGAAATTATCTCCACTCTTCATCTTATCCCGAATATGTGAAGGAGTCAACTGTTTATAGAATAATCAAATTTCAGTTATTGGTATCTGGGGTCAAAGAACACAAAATTACCTACAGAATGGAACTTGAATAGGCTCTTAGATCCATTCCATTCCAAGAAAGCCTGCAGGCATTATTAGATGGACATGTGGCTTGAATGTCTGCGGTAAACAATCAGCTCCCCTTTCCCCATCCTTACTTTTTTGCTCAGATCCTGTCAACATAACAAGCACCTCATGCAGTCTTATCGGTAGCACATCCCGTGACTCGTGAGCCGAGAGACATAAGGCTCTCTATTCCTAATGCAAAAATGGAGATAGAATATAGCTATGTACCTTGGCAGCATGTGGGTAATTAATGTGTCTGGAGCAAAGCAATTTCAGCCTCACTAGCAACATCGTCCTGCATTAATGCCGGGAGTTAATGACGAGCTCCAATGGCAGCGGTTCCTCGATGCATTCATTAAGCTTGTGTGTGGCATGCAGACTGGCCATTAGTGCACAGTTCCACAGATTAAGAATAGGAAGTGTCCGTGACCTAGCCAAGCCTTTCTATTCAGAATTGCTGGTATCTCCTAGCAATTTTAAGACATCAACTGAGAGTTGGTTGGGAATTTTAAAGTGTTTGCTCCAAAGTATTTCCATGTAATGTGCCGAGAAGCCTCCAGAATACATGTTTGTGTGCGTCTGTGTTGTACTTATCTTCCTCTGGTCGGGTGTGTCTCTTGCTGTGAAGTGTGTGGGGGTGGGACTGACAGGGTGGTGGTAATGATGGTGGTGTAGTGACAATGGTCAGTTTCCTTTTTGAAGGGGAAGAAAGGGGGAGAGGCAAGGGATAGGAGAGCGAGGGAGGGGATGGGAAAGAGAGGAGAGGGATAGAAGAGTGGGGAGAGGAGAGGGGGAAGAGAGAGTAGAGCTTATACCCACTGTGTGGCGAGTCCTTTAATGTCTTGATATTATGGCTGGATCCTACAAATGCTCCCCAGCCGTGCCTACAAAAAGCTGGCTTTGTGCAACTTGTTCTTAGACAGATGATAATAATGAACTCACCCACCACCCTCTCATCCCACCCCCTTTCTTCAGGACTCCAGTCCCCCTCCTCTTCCTTGCTCTCGCTTCTCAATCAGCCAGGAAGTACCAAATGGGTACCCGAACAGAGCCATGGGTGCAGTAAACCACTCCTTTGCCCATCTCTGTCGCAGCTCTTCCTCGGCCAGTTCGCAGCCGAACAATAGTGCCAGCATCGACCAACTACTCAATGAGATTGAGATGGAAAGCAGAGGATCAGGAGACAGGTGAGGTGGAGATGTGCTTGTGTTAGTATGTGTGCCATTTCTAAAATAGAAGCCATTTCTATATACTGTATATAGAAGAACATGCTGTTACTCAATATGGATTTAATATGGATTTTGCGCTGTTTTTAAGAGCCGTCACTCGGGGTTCCTGGCTGCAGATGGAAGTTCTGGTGTATGGATTGGGAGGGTGGGGACAATGGTGGCTGTACTTAATGTATCGTGTTCTGGTGCGCCGAGGTTTCTAGGGCATTTCTCTGCACACAAGGTATAATGAAATTAAAGCCTGTGTGATCATCTGTCCGTTGACATTGGCATGACATTGCAGTGGAATATTAGGAGCAGGCTAAGATGCTGACTAGTCGGGGACTGGGCACATTGTGCTTGGCAGACTCTTTTCTGTGTAGGTACGCACATGAGAGAGTCTGGCTAGCGAGACTGGGTACAGTGACGTGGAGATGGAGAAACTCAAATCTTTTAAAAATAATTTTGGAGATCAATCCAGTGATTGTCTTTTCCCAGTCGCCCTCCCTGTGTTCCATCTCTTGTTGGCTAGTTCCTGCTCCTCTGTGGCTAATTGCATTCCTCTAGCTCTGCATCTGCGTGTAGAGTAGATGGGTGTGGCATGAGCCATTCACTTTCATGATGCACGCCACATGTAAGTGCAGGGCATGCTAGGTTGTACCCACGGAATGTGCATGTGTGTGTGTGTGTGTGTGTACTTCAAACAAGATGCACACTCGACACACTTGCATTCTTCAGGGCAGCTCCCCCCCCCCATCCTCTCCCCCCCACGACACCAACCGTGTTTGCTGTACATGTGATGCATGTGGTGGAGACCCACACTGTGTATTCTGTTTCAGGTTGTTTGCAAGCACACCACACTCACCACACTCACCACACTCGAGGAGCAGCCCCATAGATTTTTGTGTCACATTGTATTCTGTAGCGTGCTAGTGTTTTACCCTGCCTGTCTTGTCAACATCCCTCTGCTGCACACGCAATCCTAACCACACACACACACACAGTGGCACTCCTTCGGAGGAGGTGATGGAAGAAGGAAGGGGATTGATCGAACCCTACGCCGAGATCCACCATCTTCACTCGCCCCACTCCACAGAGTTTGGCTGTTCCCATTCTTCCTCCTGTCACATTTGTGCACTGCCTACAGATGCCAAGAGCTCTTTGCTCTCCTCGCAGGAAGGCAGGATCTCCAGGGAAAGCTATGACATCCTCCAGCCTCCAGTACCTAGGTACTGCTCCACTTCCTCTCCAAAACCTAACTCTGTCCTGCCCCCGAGCCCTCATCACCACCACGGCATTGGCAACAGCGACAGGCACGTCCACGCCACCCTCAAGGAACCACACCTCAGAGACGGAAGAGAAAGGACCAAGCTGAACAAGTGTCAGAGCTCTCCCGGCAAGTCCCCCTCGAGGTCCCCAGGCAAGTCCCCCTCAAAGTCCTCTCACAAGTTGGCTTCCAGATCTCCCCACAAGTTGATCCTCAGATCTCCCGGGAGGGAGCAGAGGAAGTCGGAGAAGCAGAGTTCCGAGGACATGGACACGTACGTCTACATGGCACCACTGATAAAAGTCAGTAGCAGAAGAGAGGAAGAGGTGGAGTCAGATAGGTAACGCATTAAAACGATGTAATAATACCCGTGACTGCAGAGAGCTACTAATTGAAGGATCATTTGTTGTTGTTATGAATGCTTTGTTGTTATGAATGCTTTGTTGTTGTTATGAATGCTTTGTTGTTCTTATGAATGCTTTGTTGTTGTTATGAATGCTTTGTTGTTATGAATGCTTTGTTGTTGTTATGAATGCTTTGTTGTTGTTGTTTTCCAGTACTTGCCTTCAGAACGAGTCGGGTCGATTTTCTCCGAGTAGCTGCGAGGGTGGCAGCAAAAACTCCAAGAAAGGTACACACAAAGGTACACACATATAGCTTGCACTACCTGGAGAGTTGACATGTCGAACGTCCCTCTCTGCCCGCTCCATGCACATACAATGCCCTCTCAGTGGTCCCCCTGCTTCGCAGGCACCGTAGTGGCAGCGTGGGAATGAGTTGTGGTGGTACCGTGGGAATGAGTCCTGTTGACCCAATGATTTTAAAGTTGCCTAGTATAGCTAACCAGATTATGACATGTCAAGTCCCTCGATATATTTAGAAGATGTTATGTAATACAATACGCATGAAATATTAACAGCTTTCCATTCTTAAGATCCCCTCGTTCGCACGTTGCTGTTATTACAGTATCTCACCTCATGCACATGCATGCACGCACGCATTGCAGCTATCATCTGCAACCATGAAATTGACACGCTCACGAGGCACGAGCCGGACTCCTCCCTCACACCCGCCAAGGGGATCCTCTCACAGGTGACCACTTAAAAAAATTAAAAATCCCACACAAGTCAGCGATCAGTCGCTACTCAGTCGACCGCAGAGCCCATCGTACTGTAGGGAGGGTACGAAGTGCAACCCAGTGACGACGTAATGTCTGAGAAAAATGAGGTTAATTGCACGGAATAATCAAATTTGTGTTATTGGTATCAGGTCAAAGAAGACGGAAGTACCTACAGAATGAAAATTGAATCAGCTTGTAAGAGTCCACTGGCCACAAAAGTATGAGGGGCCTGAAGGCAGAGGCCAGGCTCATTAGCCCGATACCCCCCCCCCCCAAAAGGCATAATTGGAAGGATAATTGTTGACCAATTCATTTTCTGTACCTCTGACTCATTTTCTCAGACATTCCACTGATTGGTCACGCACATCCGTCCCGTACTGTCATTGTTTGTTTCTACGAGAACATTTAATGGAATATTTGTACATGAACAACCCCCATATTTAAAGCCGAACTGTCCCAGCAAGAATGGTCAACATGGCCACTGTCAGTTGTGTCCATATGCTGTGCTTGCTGAATGCATAGGCTACCGTGTGCCTACACGCCAGCTACAGCTTGTACATGGAGCGCTCATGCAATAAGCCTTCATGCTGGCTAATATCTGTGGCTTTGTCCGGTCCATTTGGTACAAATTGTTAAACTTCACTGTCATGTCTGCAACACTACTTATTAGCTAGACTGACTACACAGGACATCAACTAGGTGGAGTGTTCCTGAACACTGGGTGTGGCAGGGGGTGGAACATGTTCCCCTCCCCACGCCCACCCTCCCTGAGAGCTCCCTGACCATTGGGATCACCCTGCACAAGGTGTGGCAGGTGGTGGGACGTTCCCCTCCCCACTTCCTTCCCAGTGAGATCACCCTGCGGCCCTGCACTGGGTGGTGGATTGTGGGGAAATGATAGCAGATAATTATTGGGAGTAAGCATGTTTATGTGTGTAGGTCAAGTTTAGGTGGGGTGGGGCAAGGTGGGCTTAATAGGAGATGTTAGTGTCATTAAGGAACATACGAGTGCATGTTTGTATGCATCTTTTGTCTGCTGATGGAGGACAATATTACGCCAATAGGATACAAGTAGTATTTACACACACACACACACACACACACACACACACACACACACATACAACTTGTCCAATGCTAGATTAGTCCACCAAATTGAACCATTTGTGTACTTTCTATTGCAGTCTTCAGTTAATGAGCTGGACAAAACTCTGTTGGAGCAGTACCTTCACGAAGAGCTGGAGACAATGCGACAGGCCTTCCAGATCCGACTCGGCCAGATGGAGAAGCGCTACAGAAAGCAACTCGTTGTGGAACAGCAGAAAAACGTGACTCAACACCACGTCCTTGACCAGCAGGAGCCCAAGAGGGATCAAACCTCATATTTGAACGCGAGGAGAAGACACAATCCTCACACTGGAAATCACGCCTCCGGCAAGCGTCGCAACAGCTGGCACAGCTACATCTCCTCCGAGCAGGAGCTGGAGAAGTTAGCCCTCCCCGACGACCCCCGGAGTGAATCTTCCTTGGGGATAGATTCCGATCACTACACGACAGACGAGAGCGACATTGAGATGGAGCAGCCCATGCTACCAACTGCAGACTTGTCTGCAGAGAAAGGAAAGGTGGAACAGAGTAATGACAAAAACAAGAAGTGTGATTCCTCTGCCTTCAAAGCTTACCTGGAAGAGTTTCCCAAGAGCATGAGACAGGAGGTTAACCAATGCCCAGTGGGACCTGTGTATGCCCAACCCACAAAGCACAAGGAAGGGCTGAAGAGAGGAGATAAGTCGTGGAAGGAGGGGAAAGAGACCAAGGAAAACATGCCCCAGCTTCCACCCATGAACAAAGAAGACCTCAGTAAGGACGATGACACGGCCAAGATGGTCCAGCTAAAGGTCGAGGAATACAGGCAGAAGATGCAAAACTTCCAGGACCGATCAGAGCCCAAGATCTACTCTGTCGGGGAGAAGTACCGCAGGCAGCTGGATGAGGTGAAGAGGTATAACTGCCGAGTGTCTGACAATCCGTCTAACATGACCAATGGGATGAAGGGCTTGGAGAACGTAGATACACGCACTCTTGTCTAGCTGCGTGTGTTTCACGACTATTCTGTTTCTTGCATGCCAACTCTTTTTGTCTTTAATAACAAACTGATTTTATTAACACTCGAGTCTAGTCTCCTATAACACTTGGACATGCATTATTATTATTATTATTATACCCAAAGTGCTATATAGAGTGTATATTCTTGGATGTTTGCTAAGGGATCGTTAGAGCATGTGTGGTCTAGAACAATGGCCACATGCTCGTTTCCACCCTCCCCCCACCTCTTTCATTTATAAGCCACAGCCAGATGTTATCCCCCCCCCCCCCCCCCCCCCGTTGAAACTATTGTTTCAGGTTGTTGTCAATTTTTTTTGTGCTTTGTATTGTATTGTATAAAAGATACATTTTCTGTAAGCACATGAAATATTTTACAGGACAATCCACCCCCTCAACAAGATATGCACACATGACTCATACAAAACCCAACTATAGTGTACACTTTTTAAAGACGAGATACAAACAAGATTTGTTACTGCTTTAAAATCTGAAGAGAAGCACATGTTCAAACAACAGACCAAGACAAAGGAGAGGAAGTTGACGGCGGCGACATTCCACAGCATAGGAGCCACGAAGTTGCACAGATGAGATGACATTACTGTTTCTATCAAACAAATATCAACATAATTGTCAGTCCTACAATATTAATTAATAGATTCAGTTTCATTCCTCTACCAAATAGGCTTAGCTTTAACTGGACCTCCAAGAACTCTCGTCTCGTCCCAAGCACCAAGGATCACTCTGACATGACACAATGTCCATGACACATAATCTATGGCATGCATTCCTACTTATGTTTTCCTGTCGATGAATTACCAGGTAATTAGCTAACTGACAGTAATAGAATGCATCTGTGATCAAATTACCAAATTGTGTTGCAATTCTTCAAAAAGGAATCCGTGAACCCGAGTTGTTCTATATAAGGTAATATTCTCACATAACTAATCACCCTGTTGCGCCAAAAGCGACCAGTTCAGTCCCAAGCCAGCAGGCATGGCTGTGGTTATCCCCCCCCCCCCCCTCCCCCCCCACAGTGTACATAGTTGAGTGGTGGCCTATAGACACTTCAAATGTGTTGATTGGTTTAGTATTCACATCAGACCACATACTTATTTAACTAGGACCTGGAGGCGCCAGCCTGAACTGGCACATTGTTGGCTAAAATAGCACACGAGAGTAAACTATTTTGGGAAGCTCTCTGTCAAGCTTTTAATATTCCCATGATTCCTCGTCACTACTACTGCTCCCTCTAAGTGTATTGAGCGGCTCATCTTCGCCATCAGCTAATCCACTATTGGTCAGACACCTCGGCGTAATGATGTCATACTATTCTTCCTACCAATCAATTCTTCTCCAATACTTGTGGAATATAGATGCACACATGTAGTCCATGATTAAGCTTTTCCAGCTTAGCCCACTAATTAAATGAACATGGAAGAAGCCAGCACAGTGCCATGTGCCCAAGGAGGATCTCACAGCATAGCCACTCAAAAACAATACCAATCCTAGGAGTGTACCCACAGGTTGAGTCGTGTTGACAATCTGTTTGCAGGGTTTGGCTGTATAAGAAGGTCACATTGTCCTAAATAGGACTGGTACAGGAACTCAAGGTCACAAGTGTAATGCTGCGTTGATGTCCTTAAATAATCACGTTACGCAATATACAATCATCATTATAGCCCATGACTGACATGACGTTTGCTCTTGAGAGAGTCTGGCATTCCCAGGGGAGGCTCTACCTTGCAGTCTCCTTCAGCTCCATATAAACAGCACAGTGGGAGTCTAATAAGGGTCTCACAAAACTCTTAGAGCCACCCAGAAGGCTTCTTGGTCTTGTACACACACCTCAAGATGGCGAGTCCTGTTGTTATAGCAATGTCTGAGTTAGCACAGGTGGCTCACTACCAACAGGACAAGATAAGAATCTCCTAAAAGGAAAAAAAGCCATAAAAAGACCACTTGTGGCCTTCAACTCTGCCCGCCAAAATCTAACCACAACAATGCTAATGATTTGACCTTTGCTTCACCCCAATTAATTAAGGTTAAGAGACCTGTGGGATAATGCACTCAACACAATACAATAAAGTCCATGTCCTAATTGAAGCTACACAGCCACAAAGCAAACTTAGCAAGCTCAAATGTATAGAGTTCGATGTTTTCTTGTTCTATTACTAACTATTACCAAGCATTTTAACGAATAAACGCATTATGACGTCAGACGATAGTCACCATCGTAAATAATATAGGGAAAGTGGTTTGTCAATGTAGGCCACAAACAGTGCTCAAGGCTAAGCAGAGCGGATATCAGGAAGATCAACGAACTGTCATCACTGCAGACAAAGCATCCAACTTCCACAGAGCAACGAGCAACCAGCACAAGAAACTGCTCACAGAAACATTACCAAAGCTTACAAGAAAGGCTGATGGAGATGATGTCGACAAGATCACAACAGAGAGGCTAAACAAATCACCACCAAACTCGACATCGATGACAGGGTCGAATGTATGTAAGCCTAGAGGTGAAGCCTCTATCATCCTAAAGGATCGGCACAAAGAAAACTTCCAGAGCAAGCCAAGCTGCTGGCCAATCACCACCTGACCAAGTCAGAGATAAGGCAACACAAGCAAAACCATCCTCGATCGTGTTAACAGTGATGTCCTATTGAAGACAAACCTACAACAATGGTTCCTCCACCATCAAGAGGTTCTCCAACGTCCCTCACAAGTCCAGCCACACTTCATCACCTTCGACATCATCGAGTTCTACCCTTCAATCTGCTTTCAGACGCCATACAGTTTGCTAAATAACATACCAACATCGCCGATGAGGCAGCTGGAACCATCTGGCATGCACGTAAATTGTTTATTTTCAAGCAGCACAGCATGGGTCAAGAAGAACTCAACTGGACCTCTTCGACGTCACCATGGGGAGTTATGATGAAGTGGATATCTGCGAGCTCCTCAGCACATTCCTTCTATCATCACTTGCAACCAAGCTTGGAACATCGGGCTTTACCGAGATGACAGACTCACCGAGCTACAAAACACATCACCAAAGCAGTGCGAAAAGATGAGGAAAGAAATGACATCCATCTCTTCCAGGCCTTCAACCTCCGCATCACCGTCTTCACCAATATCAAGATTACCAACTTCCTCGATGTGACGCTCAACCTCACCAACGAGCCACACTAAGCCAAGCAGCCAAATTCACTATGTCGACAAAATATCAAATCAACCTCCATCTACAACCAAATTCTCCTCCATCTCTAATCGAGCAGCTTCCTCTATCTATCAGTCAATGAATTACCAACATAGACAGTGACAGTACTCTCAGTAAAGCAGCACCTGACTACCAGAAAGATCTCCATGACAGTGATTGACTTCCAACAGCAGATGCAATAGCTACAACAAGCAGCATTCATGCAATCAGAAGACCAAGAGGCAGGCAACTGATATGCTACAATCCACCGTCAGTATAGATGTGAAGACCAACCTCGGCAAAACGTTCCTCAGCCTCATCAAGTCCGACTCCCCCAAAGCAGCACATTGCATCAAATTATTCAACGCCAAGAACATCAAAGTCAGCTACTCTTGCTCCAGAAACATGAACAGTACTGTCAAGGCACACAAGCAAAGGTTGCTACACTCCACAACCAACAACAGAGGCCTGGCCAGACAGGCAGCTGCCAAAACAAGAACAATTGCCCACTGGATGGAATTGTCTTGCCTCATCAGTTATCTACAAAGCTACTGTCCCCACCAACCATGAAAAAACACTACATTGGACTCACAGACACATCTTTCAAAGCACATTACACAAGCCACAAGTTCATTCTCACCATAAAGACAAGAGAAACAGCTCTGCACTCTCTAAGTTCATATGGAAACTCAAAGACACCAACACACCTGCAGTCCATCATGGACAGAGTACCATCATCCTACTCAACTCCATCAAAACACTGTAACTTATGCACCACAGAAAATCTCCCTATTCAGACAAAGATCAGAGTCCCTCTCACAGTGCAGGCACAACAGCAAGTTCATCTTCACAAACACCCATTGACACCTACCTATGTCAATCACCACATCTGCCAAACTATCAATCATCACCTCGTCTACATATCCATCATTCCACCCCCTCTCATCTCAGCTCCTCGGTGATTGCTTAGGACTGTAGGAGACCAGCCAATTCCAAAATAATAATAATAACAATAACAACAACAACAATATTATAATAATGATGATAATAATTAATAATGACAACATTAAAAAATAACAACAACAATAACAGATCATTAAAAACTATATAATATTAAGCTTGTCCGAGTGCGTGTCATGATAATGAGCATGTGCAGTGCACACATAGCAACCATGATTTAACATGTGAAATGCCCCGAGATAGAGAGCTGATGCCAGCAGAGAGACAGAGGAAGAGAGGAGATGGACATGTAAGAGCAAGTATCGGAATACCTAATAGGGAGTGGGAAAGAGAGGGAAGACAGCATTACCATCAGGAAAGAAATGTCCGGAGGGAGCTGAACAGAGAGAGAAAGGCAGAGACTAGTGAGAAGAAGTACAAGTGAAAGTCCTAGCAGTGCAAACATCTACCTTGGGCCAATGCCCACTGAGCCAACATTGTGATGCTTTGAGGTTTAATATGGAGCCCCTGAACTGCTGCCAGCACTGTCTGAGTAGCCAATACTGTAAGAACTATTTGTGGAAAATCAGCAAAGCCAACAATTCCAAGAAAACATAAAGCAAGTGCCCCAGAGGCCAGCACCAGGAGCAGCACAGGAGCGAGCCTCCACTCTTGATGGGAGGTGCTTTAAAACGTCACATACAACCAACACAGGTGCAGTATATATATGGTCGTGTGGACAGCCGGGGATTACTAGTGGCTTCTAGGATTAATGGTGAGGGGGGGAAATGACCACAGAGTCTCTGCGGCACCGACTGGTTGTTATTGTTGAGTTAGTAGCTCTAGATAGGCCATCCTGTAGCATATAGGTGGCTGGTATATGACACTGAATAGGGTTAAATAAACACTCGTGTGTTATGTTAGGATTTACTCCTCCATACCTTCTCATGGAGTGGGTAGGATTAATCCAACCTCCCAACCTCCCTCCCTCCCTCTCGGCCTACCTCGCCTTTTGCAAACCATTGAAGGTTAACTAACAAACAAGCCTACTTGCACGTCAGGGATGCCATGCAGGTCAGGGCTGCATCATGCAGGTCAGGTATGCAAGTATGCAGGTCAGGGATGCAGCACGCAGGTCAGGGCTGAGAGCATGCAGGTAAGGGATGCAGCATGCAGGTCAGGGATGCATCATGCAGGTCAGGACTGCAACACGCAGGTCAGGGCTGCATCATGCAGGTCAGGGATGCAGCACGCAGGACCAATTCATTAAATGTTGGTGGTGATCCACATGGCTAGAAGCCATCGCAGAACTTGCACGGTGCTTGGCATTGTCAGCCATTTTATTCAGGGATGACTTGCGTCTCTTGCATTTGGAACAATACCTCACAAATTACGCACTTTTTCATATTTCCATCAATAACTCGTCAACATTTATTGGGAGTAGCAGTCTCTGATTGTTTTAATTTTATTAAGAGCAAAAATCTCCATTGCCACCATGGCACACATGTTTACCCCATGGTGCACATGTTTACCCCATGGTGCACATGTCTACTCAATGGTGCACATGTCTACTCCATGGTGCACATGTCTACTCCATGTGCACATGTCTACTCCATGGTGCACACGTCTACTCCATGTGCACATGTCTACTCCATGGTGCACACATGTCTACTCCATGGTGCACATGTCTACCCCATGGCACACATGTTTACCCCATGGTGCACACGTCTACCCCCATGGTGCACATGTCTACCCCCATGGTGCACATGTCTACTCCATGGTGCACATGTCTACTCCATGGTGCACATGTCTACTCCATGGTGCACATGTGTACTCCATGGTGCACATGTCTACTCCATGGTGCACATGTCTATTCCATGGTGCACATGTTTACCTCATGGTGCACACATCTACTCCATGGTGCACATGTCTACTCCATGGTGCACATGTCTACTCCATGGTGCACATGTCTACTCCATGGTGCACATGTCTACTCCATGGTGCACATGTCTACTCCATGGTGCACATGTCTACTCCATGGTGCACACGTCTACCCCCATGGTGCACATGTCTACTCCATGGTGCACACGTCTACCCCATGGTGCACATGTTTACCCCATGGTGCACACGTCTACTCCATGTGCACATGTCTATTCCATGGTGCACATGTCTACTCCATGGTGCACATGTCTACTCCATGGTGCACATGTCTATTCCATGGTGCACATGTCTACTCCATGTGCACATGTCTACCCCATGGTGCACATGTCTACCCCCATGGTGCACATGTCTACTCCATGGTGCACATGTCTACTCTATGGTGCACATGTCTATTCCATGGTGCACATGTCTACCCCATGGTGCACATGTCTACCCCATGGTGCACATGTCTACTCCATGTGCACATGTCTACTCCATGGTGCACATGTCTACTCCATGGTGCACATGTCTACTCCATGATGCACATGTCTACTCCATGGTGCACATGTCTACTCCATGGTGCACATGTCTACTCCATGGTGCACATGTCTACCCCCATGGTGCACATGTCTATTCCATGGTGCACATGTCTACTCCATGGTGCACATGTCTACTCCATGGTGCACATGTCTACTCCATGGTGCACATGTCTACTCATGGTGCACTGTAGCTGTTCAGTTTACACATGTTCATCATGACGGAGCAAATGATGACGGAGCAATCTTAAATATGAGCGGGTCACCCATCCTAAATATGCGCAGGTCACCCATCCTAAATATGAGCGGGTCACCCGTCCTAAATATGCGCAGGTCACCCATCCTAAATATGAGCGGGTCACCCATCTTAAATATGCGCAGGTCACCCATCCTAAATATGAGCGGGTCACCCGTCCTAAATATGCGCAGGTCACCCATCCTAAATATGAGCGGGTCACCCATCCTAAATATGCGCAGGTCACCCATCCTAAATATGAGCGGGTCACCCGTCTTAAATATGCGCAGGTCACCCATCCTAAATATGAGCGGGTCACCCATCCTAAATATGCGCAGGTTACCCATCCTAAATATGAGCGGGTCACCCGTCTTAAATATGCGCAGGTCACCCGTCCTAAATATGCGCAGGTCACCCGTCCTAAATATGCGCAGGTCACCCATCTTAAATATGCGCAGGTCACCCGTCCTAAATATGCGCAGGTCACCCATCCTAAATATACGCAGGTCACCCGTCCTAAATATGCGCAGGTCACCCGTCCTAAATATACGCAGGTCACCCATCCTAAATATGCGCAGGTCACCAGTCCTAAATATACGCAGGTCACCCGTCCTAAATATGCGCAGGTCACCCATCCTAAATATGCGCAGGTCACCCATCCTAAATATACGCAGGTCACCCGTCCTAAATATACGCAGGTCACCCATCCTTAATATACGCAGGTCACCCATCCTAAATATACGCAGGTCACCCATCCTAAATATACGCAGGTCACCCATCCTTAATATACGCAGGTCACCCATCCTTAATATACGCAGGTCACCCATCCTAAATATACGCAGGTCACCCATCCTTAATATGCGCAGGTCACCCATCCTTAATATGAGTGGGTGTAGCAGTAGGTTGGCGAGGCAGGAATTGTGTGTGTGCGTGCCTCAGGATCAGAGAAAAGTAGGAAAGCTGAGATTGTGATGTGAGTTGAAATTTTCCCTCCTTGAACTGTAATTTTAAAGATGTACAGCAACAGCGTAACAAATTGGCTTTGAAATGTGGAGAATCTGCTCATCTTGTAACAATTTTCTTTAGAACAAAACCCATTACTAACTCTTCAGCTCAATCCTTGGGACGTGCATGGTCACTGCTTGCTGTGTTCCACTGTTCCTGGAGCAGAAAGGTGGACCACAAGCGTAAGTTTTGGTGGCTGGTGTCTCAAGCAGCAAGACAACAACAGCTTGGATGATCTGCACCTCTCTATGCCTCTGATATGCCTTAATGCTTGACATATGCATTGGCAGTGATGCTTGGACAAGGATACAAACCGATGAGGGCTTCACATCGACATACATATCTGCTCCAACATGCTGGAAGCATAACACCAGCTGTTCATTACCAGATGAATCCACAAAGAACAGTACAGAGCTTTAGCTTCTTGGTAGCCAGCCATGCCCACCCCACAAATGGTGCAGGTTTGGAACTTGGTTTTTCTCCTAAGCTAGACTGCTTGCCCCCCAACTATCAGCATACTGTAGAGATAGACTGCTTGCCCCCAACTAGCCAACTAACTAGCAGCATACTGTAGAGTAGACTGCTTGCCCTCTAATTAGTAAAGATAGACTGCTTGCCCCCAACTAACTATCAGCATACTGTAGAGAGCTAAGCTAGACTGCTTGCCCCCAACTAGCAGCACACTGTAGAGAGCTAAGCTAGACTGCTTGCCCTCCAACTAGACTGCTTGCCCCCAACTAACTAGCAGTATTAACTAGCAGCATACTGTAGAGAGCTAAGCTAGACTGCTTGCCCCCAACTAGCAGCATACTGTGGAGAGCTAAGCGTTAGCTAGACTGCTTGCCCTCCAACTAGACTGCTTGCCCCCAACTAACTAGCAGCATACTGTAGAGAGCTAAGCTAGACTGCTTGCCCCCAACTAGCAGCATACTGTGGAGAGCTAAGCTAGACTGCTTGCCCTCTAATTAGTAGAGATAGACTGCTAGCCCCCAACTAACTAGCAGCATACTATGGAGAGCTAAGCTAGACTGCTTGCCCCCAACTAGCAGCATACTGTAGAGAGCTAAGCCAGACTGCAGGGCATACATATTTGAGCAGGCTTGGCAAGAATGCTTCAATTTGCCACACAATTGCGTTTGTAATATACACTTACTTCAGTGAGTCGAAACATCTTTTTAACAATAAAAGCTAATCAAGTGTTAATTTCAGATTAATTAACAATAGTCCATTAGTTTAAAACATTTATATAAAGTCTACGTCAGAGTGCAGAGGATTACTTGCCCCTCAATTAAAAGTTGTTTTCTTACAGGAGCTCAAATTGCTACTCAGGCATGCCCCTGTGCTCTTTTGGGCCAAGCATGCACTGGCATCTCTCGCTGACGCTGTCGGCTTCCTCTGAGTGCAACCCAATGAATGCGATGGCTATCAAATGCCACAGGGATTTCCAAGCTTGTCTTTGTTCGCTTTTAATCGAAGCGACAAGTGGCTATAAATGGAAGTATAATTCTACTGTCAAGAACAAGTAGGCATTTTCTTTTGTTGCCATGGCATCGAATAGGATGCCCTACGGGGACAGGATAGTGCCAAGTATCTGCTAATTGAATTATAGTAGTCTATTGAATGTAAGTCATCGAGAGGTGAGCGAAGATGTGATGGAGAGAGGAGAGAAGGGAGGGGGGAGAATTCGTCATTTATTTTAAATCCTAGTATTGTTAGATTGCATGCTCTAGCCATTGTCCCACAGCTGAAGGCCTAATACAGTAATCTGTACATGACTGATATCACCAGGCTCTTGCATTATGGGGAAGAAGCTGAGAAATGTAAATGTCACTACCTGAAGGTTGAATAACCTGGTGCCTGCAACATGACAGGATGTTGTGCCTGCAACATGACAGGATGAAAAACTCTGAAGTGGAAATGTGCATGTGGGAACATTGCTGTGAAAGGAGTTTTGTAGGAACCAGGTTCCCTTGAAGATGGACTGTAAAGAGTGAGGTCATCAGGAATTCCAAGAGTGTAAAGGGAAGACTATGCAGAAGCTGACAAGAACTTGTAGTTTTCCGTCTAGCTACTAGAGTACTCTCTCATTATCAGCACATCGCCCCTCTAGTAACCAGTGATCCTTCCTATACATGCCAACTATGACAACAGTTCTCTCTGTCCATAGAGAGTGACAGTAGGTGATTGATAATAATTTCTGCTTCATCATGACAGAAATGGCGAATCCCACCTCCAAAACTAGAGCATGTGAATAGCTCGTTCAGAATAAAACACCTTTATCCTTCCCTCTCGGCTATCAGCCATGCAGCTCATTCTCAATTGCCTGTGCAGCCAGTTTTCTGTTCCACTACCTTGGAATCTGCTGCTGTTTTCTCGGGTCCATTCATCCAACATTCACCAAGATGACCATTTCCAGTTTATGTAAGCCCACTTTTTTAACGTAGGTGACTCGCTCATATTTTTTACAGGTGACAGGGTTTCATTTAGAAAATTGTCCAAGGGGGGGGGGCAACTGGAGGAATCTGGATATTAAGGGGGTGCATGATGTCAAGCACTTATCAACATCAATAAGAATTTTAATAATACAATTTCCAAGGGGGGGCAAAAAGGTTCCAAGGGGGGGCCGCCCCCCCCCTCCCCCGCTCCCCCCTAAATGAAACCCTGTGAGTACACAGAGAGGTACACACAGATATGCCATGTGTGGCAATACCAAGCTTTACACCCAACTCTGCACTGAGTGAGGACTCACTTTGCCTGCCAATAACTTCTACATTTTTGCAGCAGAATAACTGCATTTGCAGCCACAGACGAATGAGAACCTATAATTTCCTGCGAGACTAAATTCGATCTACCTCAGCCAGGTGCTTGCTGCGTATCTTACACCTTGAGGCTGATTAGCCAAGCAAAATGTAGTGCAGTACCACCGAGAAGTAATTCAGCCTATTCCCGAGATAGTCAGCAGAGAGAGGGCATCAGACATGCAGATTCTTGGGCACAAATCTGGTAAGAGTTCTTAGAACATACGTACCTGATGATTAGAAGTCTAATCCCAGTGCAAGGTTTCTTTAGAGGGTTTGGTGGGAGGGACATTCAATCTATTCCCCCTCCCCCCATTAAATGACTTAAAGTGTGACTAATAAATATCCACATAACTGCCCCAGTAATTTCACAAATGCCTGCCTTTGGTATGGGCAGTGCCAGTGACGCTGAGCTTCCAGAAGCTGCTAAAATAACAAATTAAAAAAAGAAAGAGTGTTTAGGGAAGATTGGAATTTGAAATACTTGAGTGGCCAGATTGGGAGATTCAGAGATACAGGTGGTGGTGACTGAGTTGGAGATGATTTGTGCTCACTATCATGAAGGCTAAGAACAGCACAGCTTCTAGTCCTCTTCAACATAAGCAACAACAAACCACTGCAACTGCACAACCACTGCAACCTTCCCAACCACTGCAACCTTCACAACCACTGCAACCTTCACAACCACTGCAACCTTCACAACCACTGCAACTGCACAACCACTGCAACCTTCACAACCACTGCAACCTTCACAACCACTGCAACTGCACACAACCACTGCAACCTTCACAACCACTGCAACCTTCACAACCACTGCAACTGCACAACCACTGCAACCTGTACAACACTGCCTGTACAACACTGCCTGCCTGTACAACACTGCAACCTGTACAACACTGCAACCTGTACAACACTGCAACATGTACAACACTGCCTGTACAACACTGCAACCTTCACAACCACTGCAACCTGTACAACCATGCAACCTGTACAACCATGGAACTTGTACAACCATTACAGTCAGCATCCTTCTTCGACTGGTGATTTTACGGTCCTTGGTTCTCTATGAACTAGGGTTTGGTGCAACAAATTATGTGAAGAATGAATTCAGGTCAATATCCTTAGTTCCAAAAGGATATTTATGCATGGATGGCAATTGCCATGAAGACAGAGTACAATATATACATATTTCCATTCAACATTGTTAATACTATACTTCAGCAAAATTAGATTTAGGATCATTAGTGCCAAATTACGTCATGGCACAGTAACCTACAAATAAAAATTTGAACAGCTCTAAATAATATACATTCATATCTGTCCATATACACACACACATATATATATATCAGGCTCATAGCCAGGACTTGACAGCTCTTGTTCCTTTTTAAAGCAAATGGTGACAATACATGATCACTAGCTGTGCTAGCTCCCATGCTGGTTGTGTCAGCTTCCATGCTGGTTGTGTCAGCTTCCATGCTGGTTGTGCCAGCTCCCATGCTGGTTGTGTCAGCTTCCATGCTGGTTGTGCCAGCTCCCATGCTGGTTGTGCCAGCTCCCATGCTAGTTGTGTCAGCTCCCATGCTAGTTGTGTCAGCTCCCATGCTGGTTGTGCCAGCTCCCATGCTGGTTGTGCCAGCTCCCGTGCTGGTTGTGCCAGCTCCCATGCTAGTTGTGTCAGCTGCCATGCTGGTTGTGCCAGCTCCCGTGCTGGTTGTGCCAGCTCTCATGCTAGTTGTGTCAGCTGCCATGCTGGTTGTGCCAGCTCCCATACTAGATGTGCCAGCTCTCATGCTAAATGTGCCAGTTCTCATGCTAGATGTGCCAGCTCTAGGTGAAGCTGCGGTAGAAAATGCTGCAATTTTTTTGCAAGTTATTGCATCGCTCTTTAGGCCACCTTTTCCTTCCGTCCAGCTGCTCCACTCAGCTTTCCTATATGCTTGTGCTGGGCAGGATTATAATCCATTGCTAATTAAAAGTCACCACAACACTCATGAATGAACTAAGATTATGTAACATGGTCAAGTAGAGCTTCCCACACAATCACTCCAGGTGTGCATTGTTTTAAGGCACCCGACTCCGTACAGAATGAACCCACACAGCATCCGTTAGTGGTTGCTGGCAGTCTGGATTTATGAGCATATGGCGACACTTTGTCAGGGTGGTTTTGTCTGAAACAACCCAAACATAGCTGTTTACATCTCTTTGTGTGTACCAGTGGACAACCTAGCTGTAGCTACTAGCCAGGTCACCAGACAGCTACTCCTCCAGCTGGAAGCCAGTCAGCTACTGTGATCAAATAAGCTCAGTACTACACTACCATATACTCTCCATGAAGCATTCTTGCCACTGACCAATTAACATAAAATATAGCAAACTATCAACCAACAAAACCATCTCTATATGCCATGTGGGAATATCATCTAATTATCGAGACCAGACAATATTGTAGGCAGGTGGGAATGTGTAATCTAGCTCACCAAATACGTCCAGTTGATATCAGCACATACCTCTCTTTCTGTGTGTGTACACACATCTAGTAACTAACCACACCAAACACCATTTATCTAACCACTAGTTCGGCTTACCCACACCATTCCGAGTATCTCTACCTATGAAGTGGTGCGAATTGCCACTATAGAAAACAAGTGTAAATAGATGAAGTAAACATATGAGACATTTATGAATTATGAGTGAAGTATGTGTGAAGCACGTGTGAATTACGGTGAGTGTGTGAAGTTGAGTGAAGCGAGTGAAATACATGTGAAGTATGTGTGAAGTATGTGTGAAGTATGTGTGAAGTATGAGTAAAGTATGTGTGAAGTACGTGTGAAGTACGTGTGAAGTATGTGTGAAGTATGAGTGAAATACATGTGAAGTACGAGTGAAGTATGTGTGAAGTACATGTGAAGTACGAGTGAAGTATGTGTGAAGTACGTGTGAAGTATGTGAAGTACTGAAGTGTGTGAAGTACATGTGAAGTACGTGAAGTACTGAAGTGTGTGAAGTACATGTGAAGTACATGTGAAGTACGTGTGAAGTATGTGTGAAGTACGAGTGAAGTATGTGTGAAGTATGAGTGAAGTATGTGTGAAGTACGTGTGAAGTAGTGAAGTATTGAGTGAAGTATGTTGAAGCACATGTGTAGTACATGTGAAGTATGTGTGAAGCACATGTGTAGTACATGTGATGTACGAGTGAAGTATGTGTGAAGTACGAGTGAAGTATGTGTGAAGTGTGTGAAGTGTGTGAAGTACGTGTGAAGTAGGCATCAATTATTATGAAGAGTGTATGAAGTGTGTATGAAGTGTGTATGAAGTGTGTATGAAGTGTGTATGAAGTGTGCATGAAGTGTGTATGAAGTGTGTATGAAGTGTGTATGAAGTGTGTATGAAGTGTGCATGAAGTGTGTATGAAGTGTGCATGAAGTGTGTATGAAGTGTGTATGAAGTGTGCATGAAGTGTGCATGAAGTGTGTATGAAGTGTGTATGAAGTGTGTATGAAGTGTGTATGAAGTGTGTATGAAGTGTGTATGAAGTGTGCATGAAGTGTGTATGAAGTGTGTATGAAGTGTGTATGAAGTGTGTATGAAGTGTGTATGAAGTGTGTATGAAGTGTGTATGAAGTGTGCATGAAGTGTGTATGAAGTGTGTATGAAGTGTGTATGAAGTGTGTATGAAGTGTGTATGAAGTGTGCATGAAGTGTGTATGAAGTGTGTATGAAGTGTGTATGAAGTGTGTATGAAGTGTGTATGAAGTGTGCATGAAGTGTGTATGAAGTGTGTATGAAGTGTGTATGAAGTGTGTATGAAGTGTGTATGAAGTGTGTATGAAGTGTGTATGAAGTGTGTATGAAGTTTGTATGAAGTGTGTATGAAGTGTGTATGAAGTGTGTATGAAGTGTGCATGAAGTGTGTATGAAGTGTGTATGAAGTGTGTATGAAGTGTGTATGAAGTGTGTATGAAGTGTGTATGAAGTGTGCATGAAGTGTGTATGAAGTGTGTATGAAGTGTGTATGAAGTGTGTATGAAGTGTGTATGAAGTGTGTATGAAGTGTGTATGAAGTGTGCATGAAGTGTGTATGAAGTGTGCATGAAGTGTGTATGAAGTGTGTATGAAGTGTGTATGAAGTTTGTATGAAGTGTGTATGAAGTGTGTATGAAGTGTGTATGAAGTGTGTATGAAGTGTGTATGAAGTGTGTATGAAGTGTGTATGAAGTTTGTATGAAGTGTGTATGAAGTGTGTATGAAGTGTGTATGAAGTGTGTATGAAGTGTGCATGAAGTGTGTATGAAGTGTGCATGAAGTGTGTATGAAGTGTGTATGAAGTGTGCATGAAGTGTGTATGAGTGTGTATGAAGTGTGCATGAAGTGTGTATGAAGTGTGTATGAAGTGTGTATGAAGTGTGCATGAAGTGTGTATGAAGTGTGTATGAAGTGTGTATGAAGTGTGTATGAAGTGTGTATGAAGTGTGTATGAAGTGTGTATGAAGTGTGTATGAAGTGTGTATGAAGTGTGTATGAGTGTGCATGAAGTGTGTATGAAGTGTGTATGAAGTGTGTATGAAGTGTGTATGAAGTGTGTATGAAGTGTGTATGAAGTGTGTATGAAGTGTGCATGAAGTGTGTATGAAGTGTGTATGAAGTGTGTATGAAGTGTGTATGAAGTGTGTATGAAGTGTGCATGAAGTGTGTATGAAGTGTGTATGAAGTGTGTATGAAGTGTGTATGAAGTGTGTATGAAGTGTGTATGAAGTGTGTATGAAGTGTGCATGAAGTGTGTATGAAGTGTGTATGAAGTGTGTATGAAGTGTGTATGAAGTGTGTATGAAGTGTGTATGAAGTGTGTATGAAGTGTGTATGAAGTGTGTATGAAGTGTGTATGAAGTGTGTATGAAGTGTGTATGAAGTGTGTATGAAGTGTGTATGAAGTGTGCTATGAAGTGTGTATGAAGTGTGTATGAAGTGTGTATGAAGTGTGCATGAAGTGTGTATGAAGTGTGTATGAAGTGTGTATGAAGTGTGTATGAAGTGTGTATGAAGTGTGTATGAAGTGTGCATGAAGTGTGTATGAAGTGTGCATGAAGTGTGTATGAAGTGTGTATGAAGTGTGTATGAAGTGTGTATGAAGTGTGTATGAAGTGTGTATGAAGTGTGCATGAAGTGTGCATGAAGTGTGTATGAAGTGTGTATGAAGTGTGTATGAAGTGTGTATGAAGTGTGCATGAAGTGTGTATGAAGTGTGTATGAAGTGTGTATGAAGTGTGCATGAAGTGTGCATGAAGTGTGTATGAAGTGTGTATGAAGTGTGTATGAAGTGTGCATGAAGTGTGTATGAAGTGTGCATGAAGTGTGTATGAAGTGTGTATGAAGTGTGTATGAAGTGTGTATGAAGTGTGCATGAAGTGTGTATGAAGTGTGCATGAAGTGTGCATGAAGTGTGTATGAAGTGTGTATGAAGTGTGTATGAAGTGTGTATGAAGTGTGCATGAAGTGTGTATGAAGTGTGTATGAAGTGTGTATGAAGTGTGTATGAAGTGTGCATGAAGTGTGTATGAAGTGTGTATGAAGTGTGCATGAAGTGTGCATGAAGTGTGCATGAAGTGTGTATGAAGTGTGCATGAAGTGTGTATGAAGTGTGTATGAAGTGTGTATGAAGTGTGTATGAAGTGTGTATGAAGTGTGTATGAAGTGTGTATGAAGTGTGTATGAAGTGTGTATGAAGTGTGTATGAAGTGTGTATGAAGTGTGTATGAAGTGTGTATGAAGTGTGTATGAAGTGTGTATGAAGTGTGTATGAAGTGTGCATGAAGTGTGCATGAAGTGTGTATGAAGTGTGTATGAAGTGTGCATGAAGTGTGCATGAAGTGTGTATGAAGTGTGTATGAAGTGTGTATGAAGTGTGCATGAAGTGTGTATGAAGTGTGCATGAAGTGTGTATGAAGTGTGTATGAAGTGTGTATGAAGTGTGTATGAAGTGTGTATGAAGTGTGTATGAAGTGTGTATGAAGTGTGTATGAAGTGTGTATGAAGTGTGCATGAAGTGTGTATGAAGTGTGTATTGAAGTGTGCATGAAGTGTGCATGAAGTGTGTATGAAGTGTGTATGAAGTGTGTATGAAGTG